>OZ035960.1:43811001-43983501 GCA_964034945.1 Chrysopilus asiliformis | reverse complement strand
ATTTAATCATATTAAACATAAAAAAATGTATAAATTAAGTAGAAACATTTATAGGATTAGTTTGAGTGTTATCATCAGGTCCATAAATTATTCTAGGAGAAACAGTAGTGTCTATTAGCACCCTTATAATACTAAATTCGATGTTATACGGTTAAATGAAATACATATATCAAGTGTAACGAACCGCACTAAACATCTTCAGTCTGGGTAGTCTGCCAAGTACTTTTAGTGTGCGGACGGATTCACGTTGCGATGAGTTTTCTACGAAATGTACTGCATATATGTACATAAAATACAAGCGTCTTCACCTACAACTAAATGAATCATACCGTCATAAAATTGTATATATATATATGCACACATTGTACCTAGTTCTATATAACAATAAGCATTTAAAAGACTGGTAAGAAAATATTCTTTTTTCGAAATATTCACCCTATATAAGTTTCTACCCTACGTTGATATATTGCATATGCGTTTTTCTTTGCTTTTGACAAGTTAAACTACACATCTTACTAACTGTACCAGATATATATATATATATATATGCTCGTAGACATGCTAAGTAGAGTTGAAGGTATATTTCGGCTTAAATAAGGACATCATATACGAAAAACCGCTCCAAGGGCCATTTTCCGGATAAACAACGAAAAAATTTTACCCACTATACACCAGCACATCATAAATAACAAGGAAAGATTCGCATATAAAGGCTATATCTATATATATTTATATAAACATGAACATACATGTTGTGTCGACCAAATAAGGTATCCTCTTTGTCGACAATAATCTTTCTTTGGTTTTCCTTTTCTTTGCCAACGAAATGAAATGAAGACATTCAAGGATGTACTCAAGAATTAAACTTTTCTAATTTTCTGTTTCCTCGACAGTTGGCCAAGGGGTTGAAACTTAAAGACGTTTTATGTTGGAAAAACTGAAAACTATGCGCAGCGAAATTCCTCTACACTTGGCAACCGTTCAGTTTACCCTTGACGAAATCTCTTAAGAGTGCTTCAAACTGAAACGCTCTTCGGCGCTAAGCCGAAATTCATGGAACCACCAAACTTTTTTTTGCATGTGTCTTTATTTTGTGAAAATTAAAATTGATACTTTTCCAACACATTGCAGAGAATAAATTTTTTTTACTTAAATTCAGGGATGGGAAACATTATCATAACGCAACGAAATAACGAAACGAAAGAATGATTTTCCGGATTTTCCCTCAAAATTACGTTGTAACGTTATAGAAATTTAATTCGAAATTAAAGTTTTATTAATTTTTTTTATAGTACTTATTTTTAAGGAAACTATATTGAATTTATTTGTGATAAATACGCTATTATTAAAGTGCAATTTTTTTAGTTTTCAGTTTCAATACAATGTGTATCGAGATAATAACGTAAAATGACACTACAGACAGATTTAACGAAATGAAATTTTTTTGTCGTTACAAAACGAAATAACGTACCGAAATAAAATTTGAATTTCGTTACATAACGAAATCTATAGCGTTACGATTTTTTTTTTTTCGTTAACCATCCCTGCTTATATTTTATAAAACCAATAAGAACGAAATGAAGCAATTCATTATTCGCGTTGGTGTATCAAGAATCATTAATGTCTCTGGTCGTCAATATATCCACCCGAAAGCCCTATTACAAATTAGATGCTTCTACCCTAAAAAAATCCTATTCAGATGACCTGAATGATCCCATTTTTTCCACTACAGTAGAATATTTGTTGTTGTTTTTGTTTCGGTTGCCACGAATGCCAGTGATGGTGTTGCATTTCCAATCCATTTGCTTGAGTGTAAACATCATTTAGGAAAAAAAACAGCCCTTAAACTAGACAGAGGGTTTTAGTGTTGATGTGGTCAGTGGCTGTAATTAGCTTCTTTAACGAGAAAACTTTTATAACCTTTCGAGGGATTTGTAAAATGCGATAACATCGTCATCATCATACAGTACTAGTGTCGTATGGAACTTGTACTTGCTTTTTTACTCGTATACATATTCATAGATACTCATCTATCACATAACAACCAGATAAATTTATGCAGTACTTACGTAAAAAAATCCCTCAGATTCTCACTTATTCGAAAATTTTGTTCATAGCTAATCTATTTATAATAAAAAAGGAAATTTGCTATTCTGAAAATCAAAGGTTTAAAAAAAAAGGTCTGTCTGTAGTGGTTGCTTATATTTTAATACATAAATAGTAAATCCTAAAAAAAACTAAATTTGTAATTTAAAAAAAACCGCCATATTGACAACTTCCGGTTATCAAATTTTCATCAAATCTTGGTAGGATCGCGTGTTTCTGAAAACGATTGTGGATGCAAAATAGAATGTCTCTAGTTCAAGTAGTTTTTGAGAAGTCCTGATCACAGGCTAACTGACAAACGGACAGCCAAGTACATTTTTGTAATTAGACTCGAGCAAAAGAAAATTTGGTTAACGTTGAGGATTTTTTTGTTGATATCTTAAAAATTGTTATAATTAGTCAACTGAAGGCGGAAAACTTGTACTCGAATGGTTTTCCTACAACGTACTTTGATAAATTTTTAAAAACAGTTGTTTTGGAAAAAATTTAGAAATTCAATTGTGATACAATTTAGACATTTCACAAAAAAAAATCTTGTGTTAAATTCAATAGGAAAACAGATTTCTTCGAATTTTCCGCAATTTTTCTTTATTTTAGA
This sequence comes from Chrysopilus asiliformis, assembly GCA_964034945.1. NCBI lineage: Eukaryota > Metazoa > Arthropoda > Insecta > Diptera > Rhagionidae > Chrysopilus > Chrysopilus asiliformis. Next base: position 43,980,797 of record OZ035960.1, on the reverse strand, counting down.
TCTCGATTAGATATAAATTTCGCCTATTTTCTTGTCTTGAGAAATGTCTCGTGGAAATAGTATATTCCAAGACATTTATAAATATTTCTTGGACAAAAGTTTTCGAAAAAAAATCTGTCTGTAGTGTCATTTTAATTGAGACGAAATCTTACCGTTCATATTTTTCTGGCCAAATATTTTGAATTGACGAGGAAATTTCACTGGCAAATACATCTTCTCCTATGATAAGCCGCCATTTACCAAATACAAAAATTCTTGAGGTCAAATATTTTTTCGGCTTCGGCTTAATTTTTATAAAGGGTGTTTTTTTTTTGCTTAGATAGAACGTACGAAAGGGTTAACTGTCAAACGAGCTGTTATACTGCGCTCACTTTTTGACATTTATGATCAGTATACTCTGGCAAATTATCATGAATAGACTTATGTGTGAACAACGTTTACTAATTGTGGAAACTTATTTCCAAAATCAGTGCTCAGTTAGGAATTGTTATAGAGCTCTTCGTCCATATTTTGGTCGTCATAATTCGTGAAACCATCACCAAATTTCGAACTAATTTTACACTATTAGACATTCATCCATCAACGAGAGTGCGTACAGCCCGTAGTAATGAGAATATCGCTGCAGTATAGGGATGGGAGAATTCGTTACTTTCATTACCCGGTATTAATTCGTTATTTCAACAAAAGTAACGAATACCTAATATTCGTTACTTTTACTCAAAACCCGGGCGAAGACGCCTAGTGGTCTATCTAGTAGGTGATGAGAACAAACCCCTACGATCTCCACAGCTGATGGATGTGCGCAAAGTCGAAATCAGACAATAAATAACAAAATTATATTTCCAAATTCCTATCGAAAAATTATAAGTACAGAAAAATAATATAAATTTATAACTTGTAATATATGCATGCAAAAACCTGCCATCCATAGAACATCCATATAATTTGTACCAAAAGTTTTCCCTCAATCGAATATGAATGAATGAGAAACGATTACGATGCGAATTGAGACATATATTCAGTTTAGAAAAATTCGTTTCTTTGTATTCGGTTCGGAAAAGTAATCAAAACAAAATGCGTTCTTGAAACGAATACTTAATATAGTTGATTCGGTTCCGGGTAATATTCAATCGTATCTTTAAATTTGGAGATTCGGTTCCGGGTAATAGCCATTCGTATGTAGTCAATTTGGAGATTCGGTTCTATGTATTCGGTATTATTTCATGCATAAGCGAAATGAGAATTAAATACAAGAATTGATGATTGCGACTGGGTATCTGCAAACACATCTACCAAAAGCGGAGAGGGAAAAAACAAAACTATGAAACAAAACTATGAAGCGCGTCTGACAATAGGAAGCAGAAAGGGAAAGACAAGTGCTCGACCGATCGTTCTTCTGGCACGCTTAATGCACCCATACTTATAGCATGGACTTCTGTAGTTTACCCACACACAGAGATGTTTTTATCTTCGATATAGAGCAACAAGTGAACGGAGATGGTGTATTTGCATTGAAGCGTGTATGAACACACTAATACCCATGATAGCGAAACAAAGAAAAAGAGAAAATCTTACTCATTTCGGCTATCCATACAGTATTCAGTCAATACAATATGCGCAACTGAGTATGTAACGAATTGCAACTGAGTATGTAACGAATTGCAACTATGTAACGAATACATTTCTTAAGATATATTCGGTACTGACTTTAATTTTAAGTAACGAATTTTAATAACCGAATACGCATTACCCGCCCGCCACTACTGCAGTAGCATCACCGGACAGTATTTCTTCAAAAATGAGGCCGGAGCTCGCGTTACGGTCAATGGAGATCGTTACCGCACCATGATCAATGATTTTTTGTTTGAAAATATGGATCAATGGACGAGATGTGATTTCAGCAGGATGGCGCTACGTGCCATACGGCAACCGCAACCATCGACTTATTGAAATCAAAATTTGGCGATAACTTGATTTCGAGAAATGGGATTGGCCTCCAAGGTTATGCGATTTGACACCTCTAGATTATTTCCTGTGGGGCTACATGAAGCCACAGGTTTATGCTGATAATCCACCAACAATTGACGCCTTGGAGGCCAACATTGTTCGTGTTATTTGTGACATACGGCCAGCAGTGCTCGAAAAAGTGGCTCAAAATTAGACGTCCAGAATGCACTTCGTCAAGAACAGCTGCGGTGGCCATATTGCCGAAATAATTTTCAAATGTTAATACCATGTATTGATCTTTCGAATAAATAAAAAATGTTGATTAAAATTTAATTTTTTGTGTTACTTTTTAAAATTTGAAGTTCTATTGGGCTTAAAAAAAACCCTTTATTTATAGTTTTAGCCAGAGAATAGCGGAAGACGCTTTAAAGCCAAAACGCAGCTCAGGATGGTCGGAAGAACGAAAGGAGATGTCGGTTTATGTTCTCCTTGAACTTCTGCAGATTATAGTCCGGGGGCACACATCGGATGGTAAATCATTCCAAAGTCTTGTTTCGGCCGCAATTAAAGCCGATTAATCCGTCAGACTCTACTTCTTATATTAGATATTCTAATCTAATACTTTCCGATGTAGAAATCTTATCTGCTGTTCCAATCTGATAATTTTTAATTCCAAATACCACATAAAGAAGCAACTTTTATAAAAAGTTGATATAAATAAAGTTCGCTTAAAGATCAAATAGTTTTTGGCCTTACAACTTGTATGAAAATTCTATTAAAATAGGAAATTTGAAAAAAAAAATTTCTTTTGATCAGAAACCGTAAGTTGGTAAATTTCTACATGTAGAAGTGTTCCGAAGATTACATGCCAAAGTAAATCCAAAGAAATTCCAAATGAAATTAAACTTAAAGTTAAATGAAAATTAAACATCAGGCTGCCCTAAAGCCCTTTCTACATCTTCCCATATCATAGGTCAAAATGTTGGTTCTTGGTTTTAACTCCCAACTAATGGGTACTCATCGCATATACATGGAGTATAGTAAAAGTGAACATCTATATAGAAGAATTACATTTAAGATAGTCCATGTTTTCGTATATAGTTTGTATATAGTCAGAACAACATATGTCGGAGCATTCAGTTGAAAGACTTGCAAAACTGACTTTAGAAACTTCTTGGTAATGCGAATGAGTATTAATACGAGTACAAAAGAAGATGGGTCCGGTCGTTAGGGAATGAAAATCGGTTTCATTTGCAGGATGTTTGTGAAACGGTTCAAATTCCGGGGGTTGTTTGTCTCGAGATCTACACATTTTGATATGAAGTGGATTTTATGGTATTGGCGGCTGGTGCGTGCCAATTCAATTCAATTCGGACAAGACAAGATGAAGTGATTTCGACCTACAAGGGTATCCGAATTTTGTGCGTGCAACATCCGTGACAAACAGAATGGGAAACGAAATTTCATACTTGTCATTATATGAACATAACATACTTCTCAAATACAAACGCACACCGATATCCGTACATACATATGGATTTTAAATCATAATACGTACAGTTGTGCTGCAGAGTCACCATTCTTATGTTTTTATTGTTAGACTTGTACAAGGACTCGAAAACAAATTTTTTGGGACTTGAAAAACAGTACTTTAAACCGAAATGTAATAGGAAAATGATTTATTTCTTCGGAGGGGTGGGTGGCGCCGGAGCAGACTGATGGAAGGCACAATCGGAAGAAAATGGCTTTAACCAGGGGTTGACTGTATACATGGTTGACGAAAATGTTTAGGAGTTTGGTGGTGTCTTTGCCAAAAAGGGAAAAATCAATTAATTAGATTTGAGTTTTCCTTGCTTTTGTGTGATAATGAAAATCCCATTTTCATTATCATCATTCATCCGGTATTCGTTTTGTTACAAAACCTGTAGGCTGGAAAAAGTCATTTGTATTAATTTTGTTAAGTAGAATCAGGTTAAAGGTGCTCGCCCCCATTTTCTTCATAGATTGATAACAATATAGAAAGATGTCCTTTTTCACTTGATAAAGTCATTCATTTTCCATCACTTTAAACAATGGTTGCTTTAAATTTATTTTACAACTTGTATAATTTACAGGATAAACTTTCAATCTTATCAATGTTGTATTTGGTCAAATGAGAATATGCTTAATGTTACGGTGACAATGTCAAGATGGAAACACTCCTAAAAGATTAAAATATGTTTCTTCAGGTAAAGTTTTGATTTGCCTATTCTAGAACCCCAATTTAAAATTCAAGGTATAAATATCTGTCGTGATCAACACAGAACTTTCCTCTGCTATGTTTAATTTCAACATATTTTTTCAAATATTTAGAGAACCGTTAAAGATACGTGAAAATCGTTGCAGGAAACGATATTTCCTTTGATTTTGATTATTGCATTTTTTATGAAATTTTCAGAAAACTTTCAATTATCTTGAGAACAGTTAGAGATACAAAAAAAATCGTTAAAGCAAAAAATGTGGAAAATTTTATATATTTTAAATTTTGTTGTTTTTGCGTATCAGACGTGTTATTTGGCATCGTGTTATTTGGCTTGTAACGCATGGATCGAAAAAGTTTCTGGCAAAAATGTTTAAAATATGATTTTATGCAACTTTATCGCACATCAAATTCCCATTAGTTTGCATGGCGAACAATATTATGTTCCAACTTTTCATATAGGGTATCTTTTATTTAAAACATCATTTCGCTTCTTGTTATTTTGTTGTCTTTGCAAAAATTGTTTTGATTGATGTTTATTGAGTTTAGCTTTTCTTCTACGCATGCCAATGAATTTTTGCGCATTTACATATGGGCGATTCCACTAAAAAATACTGCACGACATTACAAGAATTTAATTAGTTGTTGTTTTCCTCGTGTTTTGTCGTGCCAATTAAGCAATTTCGTGTGTTTGACTGTTTCATTAATACCCATGTGTATTGTTGTTCTTATTGATTTACATATACGTGATGTAGTTATGTTTAAACATAACTAAATCGGCAATTAAAATTCGATAATAAATTTTTAAATCAACTGTATTTAAAAAAGTGAAAAAAAAAATATTTTTTTTTGTCGATTGGTCGTTTGAATGCCCTACCCTATATTTTGAAACCATAAATTGAAAAAAAAAACTAAATTGGGTTTTTTTGACTGTTCCGGAAACAAAAACTTGCCAATTAGAGTCTTGGAATTTTGAACAATTTATTTATTATAAAGGGTGAATTCTCTGATACCATTGGAACCTTTTTTGCGAGAATTTCCTTGCATTTCGTATTGAAAAAAGGTTGTACCAGAAGTTCTCACACTGCAATTTACAAAACTCTCGCATATATCAAAAGTGTCCTAATTGGGGTTTTTTTTCTATAAGTTTTAGATGTAAGGAAATGTTCAATATATAATTGTTAGTATTTGGTAACACCAAGAAGAGGGAGAGCCGAGTCGGTAAAGAGGAGCCAATAAAGACACTTATAAAACTAGTCCGCGTGTTTTAATTATTAACAAGATGATAATACATTAGAAACACAAAAAAGATCAACAACTTAAAAACTCTTGAGAAAAGCAACGTTATCCTACCAGGACTTTCTGCTTCGAACTTAATAACTGCAACATCAGATTCCTGATTAACGATTCCAAAAAACCATCTAAAGTACGGGCCACATCTATCAGTTTTCCATCAGTTTTTGGGAAACTGGAAACTGATTGGTGTCAATGTAAAATCATACGACTGATCAGTGGGCAGATCAGTTTTTCTAACAAACCTGATACCCAACTGATTGGTGTGACCGTTCGCGTCAGTCGTGTCAGTCGTTTCGGATCAGAACAGGACCGAATTTTCTTTTTTGAACTTAATACAATAATAATGCATAAACACGCTCTCTCTTTAGGCCCGCCTTACACTTGAGCTAAATTTGCTCAGCTATGTGCCTGTTTAGACTTAACGTGGCGTGTTTCGTCAAGTATCAAAGTGAGGATAATATGAACCGCTAAACGTCCACGTCTAAACAGCCACATAGCTGAGCTAACTTAGCTCAAGTGTACGTCGGGCCGTATTATCCACCCGCACTTTTTGAACTCTACAATCAAAATGGATACTTTTCACAAAAAACTGTCACTTGCAACTGATAGATGTGAACGCATAACTAGATGTAAAAAACTGATGGAAAACTGACGAGTACCGTAACAGTTGCGATTGATGGAAAACTGATAGATGTGGCACCTACTTAAGTCTAATTTTCTCAAGAAAAAATAAAAAAATCCCAAATATGCAAAAATGTCCAAAAAAATCGATTTTTTGTTGTATAAGAAAGTCATGTGCTGCTCAGACATTTTCTAACTAACATTATTTTGTATAAGAAAGTCAAAAAAAATTAATGAATTTAGTGCCGAAATACAGGAAGTGTCGAAATAGAGAAATGACATTTCTGACACAATTGGAGGGAGAACTCCAATTGAGCAGAGGCAGCAGCAGAGGCAGAAGCAGTAACAGTGGCAGAAGCAGAATCTGCTTTCTGTCCCACAATGAAATTTGAATTCTGACCAAAATAGCAGAAACATAGCAGAAACCTGTCAAAACGTTGTACGTATTTGTATCCGCGGCATGATTTGTCGTATAATATTTCGTTGTTTTTTAAGTATTCAATTCATTTCTCCTCCATTTCAAGTATTACAAATATTTACTTCCGTCCATATATGCAAAAAAATATCAACAACGATTTGTGAGGTAAAATTGAAAGCAGAAATTTAGAGATTCTGCTACTGCCTCTGCTGCTGCCTCTGTCCAATTGGAGTTCTCGCTTTACACTCGTGAGTTCATATTTGAGCGTCGATATTTTACGGTTCAAATTGAACCATTGTTGCCGGAGACCTCAAGCCCAAAATCGTTGAAATGAGGAAAAAAAATCTCAAAAGTCTCCGAAATTATAGACAAAAATCGCTAGTTTTGAGACTTTTTTTAATGCATATTTAAACATATATTTTGTTTTCAAATCGCTTTTATTCTTTGTTTTTAACAATAATAAAATAATAATAAAAAAAACAACTTTGTCTTCTTAAAAAACACACTGCACCTGCAGCAAAGCAAACAAAATTTAAAATAAATTTGACGTTTACTTAAGTTGAGTGATTCATGTATTTTCTTATAGGGGGATTCTGTGGTACTTATTTATATGCATTTGGTAGGTTGTTAACCCAATAAGCATAAATGTAAAAAATTGTGAAAAGTATGATATTAGTAAAATTTTCAACAAAGTTTTTTTTCTTAAGAAACTTTTGATAATCGCTGAAAATCTCCGAAAAGTCCCCAAAAGACCACTAAAATCTCAAATCTCAACACGTGCTTTTTAAGGCATGAAAGTCGCTAGAAATGAGACAAGTCGCTGAAAATGGCAACACTGAATTGAACCGACATTTGAGCTCAGTCATTGCCTCCTATAAACACAAGGCCTCAATATCTCAAAGAACTTTATCATGACGTCACATCAGTGGTAAAGCTCTTTTCGATGTTGCTATGCAATTCAAATGGAGACAAACGAAAATTCGACTTTATCGGCTTATATCTCGGAAACTGTTCCTTTGCCGGAAAAACTGTTTTCACTTTCCTATAGAATATTCGATATTCTTGCTTTCAGTCATATGCCTTAGTTACCAAAGGCGAACAGAAAAAAAGTTATCGAACAAAATCTTAACAAAAGTGTGATTTTTCGTTTTCTCTTCACGTCGCTCTCCACTCCTACTCTCCATCTAAAATCATATCGATTTGGGTTTTCGCAAATAATTTAATTGATTATATATTCGACATGATTGGGGCATGAACCAAACGACAGATAATTACATTGAGTATAATAGTGCGTAAGTTAATTTGTTGTCGCATTAATAGTTTCCGAGATATAAGCCGATAAAGTCGAATTTTCGTTTGTCTCCATTTGAATTGCATAGCAACATCGAAAAGAGCTTTACCACTGATGTGACGTCAGTTTTAGATCTTGAGGCCTTGTGTTTATAGGAGGCAATGGCTCAGTTCAACACTTAAACCAATACTGTGAAATCAGTTAACCCTTTCGGTATTTTGATGCCATATGGCATCATGCTAAAAAATTTGAATTGTCTTATTATTTATTTATTTTCAACACTCTATTCTCATTCAGTGCACCATTAAGTGCATTTTTGACCCAGTTTTGATTCTTTGAGTAAAAATCTGGACCACAGTGGACGTATTTGAAAAAAATTAAAATTTTTAATTTTTTTTTTTTTTTTGTTTTAAATGAATATTAATAGCTTAAACATCATTAATTTGTATACAGAGTATTTTTAAAACCCATAGAAAAAAACATGTACCGAAAGGGTTAAGCGAAAGTTTATCCTTAATCCGAAGCTTAAGCTCTGACTGTGGAACCGGGCATTGGTATTCGAGATAATGGCAAAAAACTAATTTTTTTACGAAATAATGGTGTATTACAAAAACGTTTTGAGATATCGAGTTTTAGTAAAAGATAAAAGCACAGATTATAGAACATACAGATGGCTAACTCTTCTATCCCGTTTTTCCTCATTTACTTTATATCCATTTCGTTTCCTCTCATTATGCCTATGGTGTGCTGTGAAATGACTTTTCAACAATTGCAACAGCGTGAATCCAAAACTTAATTTTTTTTATTTTTCATTTGCATTTTTGACCTTAAGAATGATTTAAATCGATATCTTTAGATTTATTTCCAAATGAAATTTAAATAATTTACAGTTTTGCGCAAAGAAAACACGAAAAATATGATAATTTCAAGTTTTAGTACAGAGAAGCCACATGAATTTCGTACTAAATAAGTATCACCCTGCACACAAATACAGACGCAACTGCTGTCATTTGTAATTTTCAAACTGTAAAAATCCTGGCGAACGATAAAAATCCTGATTAACGTTAACAACCCGGTACAGTCTGACGGACACATTTTCAAATGAATTTACATACAAAATCAAGTTACTACAATGTTAACTTTCTTTAATTTATCCCCTTTGTTTTATGTCCCAAATAATTTTACTATATAATGTTTAAGATTTTCAGTGATGAGTCTATTGAAGACTACTGGTCATTTACGGTACAAAAATATTGTAGGTTTGTTAAGCGTTAAAGAAAAAGTGTATGGAAATTGCAAACATCCAACTCCCATTCAATTCAAAAGAGCCTTCAAAAAATCTTTTGGTGTCAAATATCTCGAGGTGTCCAAAACTGGTAATTGCGAAATTCATGAGTTTTAATTTTGAAAAAACTATGGGCTTAAATTTAGAAATCCATAATAACGTGTTGAAGACACCCCTTTTGGCAGCAATCCCAACAGATTTTAAGGAAATGGATTGCGGTGGAAAAAACGCATTTACTTATTTTTGCGGCTATTTAAACTGAAAATTGCCTGATACACAAAGTTCTAATGGTAGGCGATTCCCGGTCTCCAAATTCTTTCATTTCGGCGCATTACGTCACCAATTTTTTGTTTCAAATGTTTCGCATGAAAATTTTTGATTTTTCAATTAAATTTTTTTTAAAGTTATAATTGAAGTTAGTAAGAATTTTTAAAATAAACCCCGGAATATCTACATATTTTCATTGAAAATTATAAGAAACCGGAAAAATGCAAATTTAGGGGAAAAATACATAATTCAGAGACGCATAACTAGAACCGTATTTTGTAGAAGCATTTTTTAAGCCCTAAAATTAATTTAAATACTGTTATACTGTTAAATACATTTATTAGAAAAATGCCGATTTTATTCCCGTAAAATATTTCAATTGAATATTAATTCCTTTTATATGGCAGCATTTTTTTGGGTACTAAAAGTATTTTATTCTCTGTTCTATGTAGTTGGGTAGTGAAAATCGAGTTGTAAATGCTTCATCACGTTTACTCTCATGTAAAATGTGTTGCCACTGGGGCTCTTTCCTTCTTCAAGAGTTAGCGATCTTTAATAATCTTTGATAAAAGTGTAGAAAATAGTTTAGGAGAAAATTGCGAAAAACGAAATCGGAATTTTTAAAAAGCTGCTCTATTGCTCTTTATATCAAATTTTGTTATTAAATTTTTAAACCAAATCAAACTTGGCTGTGTTTATAAAATTCAGCATAAAATTTTTACTTTTTATTTATCAAAGCTTTTAATACTCCATCATTTCTTAATTTTATATCAATTTTGATATAGAATGACTTTAGACGGTAAAATTGATCAAAATAGTATAAATTTTACACACAAATCTTCAACCGTGTAAGCTAAAAACTCTTGCATAAAAAAGTCATATGCTCACAACGCTTTTTTTAATTTATTTTCGTTTTAAATTGATCTAAATTCCAAACGGAATTCTTTTCAAATTGGTAGTAAAAACTAACGAATATCTAATCCTTTTAACTTTTTTGTGCGTAAAATAGTTTTACAAGTTGTAAACAAAAAAATATTTGTTCAAGTAAAACTTTTCATTAACAAAATGAAAATGAAAAGCTGCAGAGAAAAATAATTTGAAAGTAGTCGGTTCTTTATATCAATTACTAGGTATACCTTTTCCCCATGAAAATTTGAAAAAAAAACTTCCAATGTTCGATAATCGTTTTTTGGTGGACGAGTTTGTATACTTACAAATGTATAAAAGGCATCCACCCGAATTCCAAAACAGGATTTTCTCCTTTTTAAAAGTGCAGAAATCACAGTTCGCATAAATCAAACGAAACGGAACAAAAACATCCCAAAGCCAATTACCCTAATGACTGGCGCTTCTCTTCTTCTCAATTTCATTTGCCATATTCGAATACTATACTTTAATGTACTTTCTATAGTCGACCTGGTTTTTTTCTCCCACTCACAAGTAACACACCGAAAAAATAACGCAAAAAATGAAGAGTTTTCAACTAGGTCGACCTTAGCTTTAGCTTATAGTCGACATTTTAAGCAGCTTCATTAATCAATGCCCCAAAGTAACAAATTACCAAGTCCTAAATTCGAAAACTTCACGTTTTTACGAAACAGGATGCCAAATAACACGTCTGATACGCAAAAAAAGCGGAGATCCTTTAAAATTTGAAAATTCTTTGTGTGCATCCGCAAATCTCGAGTGAAAAAGATCCATCAAAATGTCATTGGATCGAAGTCAGTGCGAATATTGAAATTTTCGCACGTTCGCGCATTAATGCAAAAGTAATACGAAACACCGATTCTCGTATAGCCAACTGTATATAGATGGTAAAACATTTCAAAGTGGGATACTTTAAGCAGATATGAAAGACTTTAGGGTTGATTTGGGAAGCTGTGAATGAATTAAAGGTTGGGGGTGTTCGCTCGCGCCAACGAATTGAGCCCATTTTGCGATTCGATTTGATTCCACTCAGTCCGATCCCATTCTGCAATTCAAAAGGATTTTCGATATCTAGGGGTGGGTTTCCACCCCAAAAATTCCTGACGAACCTGAGTTCGAATTGGACTTTTTCCCTGTACAATTTAAGATCTCTTCCATGCCTATCCATTCTATGGTTAAGAAAATCCAATTCTCGTATCCCTGGAAGGTGGACGCAGATGTCTTAGATATGTTCGGTAATCATATTTGCTCCTTAACGCAAAAAGGATACTTTTTCCAAATCTCATATTATCGGAAAGTGCTTAACGCCTCGTACCCAATACGAAAACCAATAAATTTTCCCAGTGTGCGAAGTTTTTTGTGATTTTCTCTGTTTTTTTTTTTCTTTCGCCCGCCACCGGTACTAGTCAAGACTAACAGTTTCTCAATATTTCTATATATCTTTATATCGTCTAGGATATATAGATATAAAACACTTTTACGGTTGTAATACGGAAGATATTGGAATACCGAGTGGACGAGGCAAAAAAAAAACCACTAAATATCAGTATATAAATATAGAGACAAGTATGTACATAATATTCAGTTGAAACCCTGGTAGTTTGGTCTCAATAGGCATCTTAACACTTGGTATATATTGAATGTGTGTAAAATGTTTGGGAGTTGTTTTGGATCAAATGGGGCGTCTGACAAGTTTTATGTGTGTTCTCTGTGTAAATCATTTATAAAGAGATTTTTCTTAATACGAGCAAGTTTTCGTCTTTTGGCACCAGTTGTGCCACACTTCGCCTGACATCTCAACATACAAAAAGAGCCAAAAATCTAACATATAAATCGAGGGTGCTGGGCGCTATACAAGGATATCCCAAAAAGGTGCCAAACAAAATAAAAGAAATTGTTTGATTATTTCTTCAACAAATGGTGGCACATTCAGGACATTTATTTATGGCTTCCGAACGTGAGCTTTGAAAGGCTGTTGATGTGTTCAAACAATCGCTTGATATATGGATCCTTCATAAATCTCAGTGAAAATAGAACCAGCTGCACTTTTTACTCTTCAACTTTTACTTCAAAGTTTTTTTTTTTCGCTTTGTTTTTCCTTGCCTCCCACCGATTGGTTGTGGAAAAACCGGATACAAAAAAGAGTTATATACTCCAATCGAAAGGAACTTTTTCCGGAACACGTTTTTTTTCCAACAAATCCATCTATACACACGCACCTGATATTTTTCTCTTTAACAAAACCCAATAAAAAAAACAAAATGTGGGAAAAACAAAACTGGGGAGTTTTTGGTTCACAACAAAAGGATTCCGAAGTAATCCCGAAAATTTAATATTCTCGAAATACAGGGTTACAAATATTTACCATTATTATTTTGAAAAAGGCAACGAAATTTTAGTTAGTTCAGAATTCGCACACAGAGCCAAATAGCACAGAAACTAGACAAAGGAAATCCGTTTTTGCTATGAAAAATACCTGAAATATGCGGGCACACCGAATATAATTGATAGCTCTATATATTCTTGTATAAATCTAGGAAAGTAATATACGATGAGTTCATAGTATGCCTGTGGCTGTATCTACTGTGCTCTGTGTAAATATTCCAGTGGATCATTTATTATTTGAATTTATTCAGGAATATGACGAAACGTATCTATAAACTTGTCTGCATGTTCCGGCATTGATTTTCATTTTATAATAGACAGTCGTAGTGGTTGGTCTTTGAACAGATTTCGATTCGTCTCTTACTCTTCCCAATTTTCTCAATTTACTTCTACATTGTTCCACAACATCATTGTTAATAGTCGTACGAAGGTGTCTATAAAATATGTGTGTATGTAAAATATATGCTTTTGGATTGCGGAAATCAATGAATTCCACTTGTCGTGAAGGTTGCATTCGGTATTCAATATTGAATTTTCTTTAGTGAAATCTACTAACCAGATTCGTATTCATTGAGTGAAATTGTCAGGTGATATCCTGCCGATTAAATTTATGATGTACGGTCAGCCATGGCTGTTGGATTTTGATTCCTTTCATATTCAGCCCATATATTCTTCTGAGTTTGATCGTAAATTTTCAACATTTTATCGTACAACTGAAAGGAATTAATGTATGTGGTAAAATAATCATTCAAACATTTTTCACGTGCTAAATTTAACCTTTTCTTAATACTAGCATTCGTACTAACTAATTTCTTTAGAAAACATTCTTGTTTCCCATGATCGAAAATATTATAAAAAATGCGCCGCAGGCGAAATTAAAAAAAAAACACGCTGGACATTTCAAAAAACTATACCACAGACGAAAGTTTTTATAAATTAAAAACATAACAAAAGCTATAATTGCCAATCTGGCAATCATTGGAGACCCGTATGGTGATATTCGTATCAAAATTCGAACAGTTGTACCAAAATTCCACTTTGAAGTCAAACTTTCCAATAAGATTTTTTAAACATTATTACAATCGGATTTTGATGTATGGAAGTTTTGTGTAGAATCATATCCTAAATAACTTTTGTTCTCGGACTTTTTTGATGAGATGCACCGTTTTTGCGATATTTACAAAAAACGTTTTCGTTCGTATGGGGGGTACCCTCCCTAATGGTCCATTTTTGCCCATTAACGAACTTAGCCTCGCATTTTACGAAAACCGGATCTGCGCAAAATTTCAAGTCTCTAGCTCAATCCGTGCGCCCGCAATCCGCGCCACAGACAGACAGACAGACGGACAGACGGACAGACAGACGGACAGACGGACGGACATGCAGAAATTAATTATTTTTATCATTCTAAACACACTGGTGTAATTCATTTTTATTTGTGATGACGGGATCTTGGCGTTACAAACGGTAAGGCAAAGTTAATATACCCTTTGGTTTCACCATACGGGTATAAAAAAAACTGTTCAACAGACGAAAGATTTTAGATTTCAAGACAAGATTGAATAATTTAGTTTTCAGTACGCTGGGACAACTTGGTTAAATATGGGACTGTTCCTGCCAATCCGGTACCTATGGTCGCCTATGCTTATTTCAAAATGCAAATTAAAAATTGTCTGGAATTTTCAAACTACCAAACAAAAATTCCCACAAAATTTTTCACATCGCATTAAATTTTCGAAAAATCTTCCTCTGAAAAATCTCTTCCCGACCGGCTTTCAAAATGTGTTTTTTTGTCGAATCTCAAATATCGGGTCTTTCAATAAGGACATAACAATTTTGTATTTAAATAAAACACAGAATAATTGAGATATCGGGCTGAAATTTATTCCAGGTGTAGTGGACATACATTTAAGTATGAAATTCGATGTCTTTCATATGGCCACCGCGAGCACGTTTGCTGGTTGATTCTTTGGAGCCAATTTTCCACCACTCTTCCACAGATATCGGTGTTATGTAATATTTTATAAAAAGGTTTTTATTACAAACACTTTATTTATTTAATGTAATTTGAAGTAACACAATGTTGAGTTATTTTTGTTGTATATTTAAACGATCAAATAACTTTATTTGTTTCTGTTTTGTGACTAAAACTATTTTACATTTTTATTTCACATTCAACAATTTTAATTACTTTAAGTTAATAACTTTTGTTTCTTAACTTTTACACAATAACTTTGCTAAGCAATTATAGAGCCGAATCAATTAGAATAATTGATCTTGAATGCACCAAATGCGTGTCAGTTGCACTGGTAAACTTATGGATCGGAAAACGTTTTGAAGATCAAGTAATTCCCGTTAAAAGACACGAACACTTTTCCAAATTCAAAATAAAGCCAAAAGAGTGATTTTCTGTCGATAGAAAAAACTTGCTATCGGTAGGAGCCGTGAATTGAGACTCACTCTTTACCAGTTCGGATCGCTTTTATCCAAAACGATCCGAACTGGCTAATATCTTAATCGCGACTTCTTTTATTCGATCACCGTTTAATTCTGACTTTACTCGATTAGATCTGACTGACCACTCCTTTTTTCACGCATGCTTTAGTTGCTGCCAATCTTCAAACCGCCCACGCGCTGATCGATATTTACTTATCAATCACTCGCGGTGGTCTTGAATTGCCGAATTGGCGAAATTGAGTGAAGCGCTTTGTGTGACTCAGTGTGTCATCTGATACGATGAACACTTGCGCGGAAATCATTGTTGATTTTAATTAATATGTGGAATTTTCATTCCACAACATTCGGATTCATTTTCCTTAATTGCCGAGTAGGCAAAACGATTTAGCGTCTTTCTTTGAAATCGTGGATGATTTCATTTACAATGTGGAATTTCTATTCCACAACATTCCTCCCCCCTATGGGAAAAAAAATGTGAAGCATTTTTTTTTTTTTTTTTTTTTTTTTTATTCTTTAATCAGCCCTGAAATTAATTTTAATTGTTTTTTAATTTCTGCAAGATTTTCCATTATTGTTTAATCTTTTTTTTTTTTTTTTTTTTTTAATTTCAATTGCTTTTATTTTTGAAAAAATTAAGAAAATTATTCTCAGTATTATATGTATTTTTTTTTTTTTTTAATTCTTACGTTAATTACTAGTAAAATTGTTAATTACTTTTTAAAACTTTTACCTTTAGGCGTACATGTTTATCTTTCGTATTTTCTTTAAAAAAAATGAATTTTTTCTGTCTGTTGATGTATGGTTATACTTAAAGTTACTGGTCTTATGTTTAAATTTTTTTTTTTTTTTTTTTATAGCAATGTGCCGTATAGGGCAGAAAATTACTGTTAAAACAAATTTCTTAAAATTACTAATCTTAGGTTAAATATTTCTTTATTTATCCCTCTTTTTTTTTAAATACCAATGTGATGCAGCGAGTGGAAAATTCCAATTGAATCAGAATAGACTTAAACTTACTGATTTCGAGTTCACAGTTAAAAATATTTTGTTTTCTTAATGTGCCGCATAAGGCGGGAAGTTACAATTTAATCCTGATATACTTAAAACTACTGATTTTGGGTTACAACTTTGATTTTTTAATAGTAATATGTGTTGTTCAGAGCGGATAGTTTTAATTAAATCAAAATATACTTAAAATTACTAAATTTTTTTTTTTTTATAAATCTTACATATAAATCTAATATTTAGTCCTGTTGTCAAGGACACATCGTTACACTTATTTAATTTTTTCTTTGATTGTTGTTAAGCGTAAGTCGTGCGTGTCTTCATGCAACGATTGTAAATTAAAATAATCTATGAATGGTTTCTATGATTTTTTCATGTTATCTATTGAGTATAATTGAATGGATAGGGTACTTGGTTGTTCCTGAATTTGAATTGATTTGATGTAGAATGAAATTAAAAAAAATTTTTTTTTTTTTTTTTTTTTTAAATTTAAATTTACTTTGGTTTTGCTGTTAAGGATTGTGCCTTGTTAGTTAATTATGTGGTTTTGCGATAGGAAATGTTTCTTCCATTTTCTTTTCTTTTTTTTTCGATTTCGATTCCATCGGGGTTTGTCTGTTATGACCTTGATGGGAACGAAGCATGTATTAGGTAATTGCCTAAATGTATGCAATTTTACTCTTGCTAGACAATTGTCGGGTTTAATTTGTACATTTGTTTTTTGAATACAGTGAAACCCATATATATCGTCCAGAAATTCTGTAATTTGATTTTTATGTCGAAAATTTGTTTTTCTCTTTTTTTTTTTTTATTTGGTATCATTACATTAAATTTTCGTTAAGTTGGTGTCGTCGTTTATCGGGATTTTGCTTAATGCATCGCCACATTTATTACTCTTACCTGGTGTGTATTCGATTGAATAATCGTACTCAGAGAGTTTGTGATGAAATCGGACTAGTCGAGTAGTAGGATCTTTTAAATTAAAGACTCCTTTGAGTGGTTTGTGGTCTGTGTACACCACAAATTTTCTACCGTAAAGGTAACATCGGAATGTTTTTACAGCCCAGACAATCGCTAAGAGTTCTCTTTCTATTGTCGAATAATTTCTTTCTGCTTTGTTTAGACAACGGCTAGCATACGCTATTGGATGATCTTCCCTAATCTTTCCTTGAGACAATACAGCACCGATGGCTGTGCCGCTGGCGTCTGTAGTCACCATAAAAGGTTTCTCAAAGTCAGGATATGCCAATAATGGCGGGTTTATCATTGCATCCTTTAGTTTTTGGAATGCTAGCATACACTTTTCGTCCCACTTGAACTTATTGTCTTTGCGCAATAATTTATTAAGTGGTTCCGCTATTTTGGAGAAATTCGGTATGAACTTTCTGAAATAGTTAACGAGTCCTAAAAATGATTGAGTTTGACGTATAGTCCGGGGTTGCGGAAATTCTTGTACACATTGCGTTTTACGTGTGTCGGGTAATGCTCCCTCTCTGGAACATTTGTGTCCTAAATAAACTATTTCTTTTCTCAAAAATTGACATTTGTCGGGATTGAGTTTAAGATTGTTTTCACTCAGTCGATCGAATACTAGACGCAGTTTGTATATGTGGTCGGAAAGATTCCTTCCATAAATTACGATATCGTCTAAATATACGAAGCAATGCATACCTTGTAGTCCAGTAAGGACATTATTCATTAATCTTTGAAAGGTAGCTGGGCTCCCTTTCAATCCAAAAGGCATTCTTTTGAATTCGTAATGACCGTGACTCGTGCTAAAAGCGGTTTTTGCACGGTCTTCTTTGGCAACTTTTACCTGATGATAGCCTTGAGCTAAATCAAGTGAAGTGAAGTATCTACATTGGCCTAATTGATCTAGAATGTCCTCGATGCGTGGTAGTGGGTATGCGTCACCGATTGTGACTTTATTTAGTTCCCGAAAGTCTACCACTACGCGCCACTTTTGTTCACCGTCAGGTCCTGGTTTCTTTGGTACTACCAGTAAGGGTGAATTAAAAGGACTTCTACTGTTGGCAATTATGTCTTCGTTTAACATGCGTTCGATTTCTTCCTGAATGATTCCTTTTTGCCTTTCCGGTAGTCTGTACATTTTTCTATACACAGGGGGTATCTTTGGCAATGTTGGAATCGTATGTACGACGGCAGGTGTGTACGTTAAATCGTCACCTGGCAAATGAAATATATCCAGATATTCGTAACATAAATCGTGGATTGCTTTCATTTCTTCTGAATTGGCGTATTGGTCTAATTCCAGGTTTTCCATCAATAACTTAAATCTACTATGGTCGCATTCGGACCGTCTATGTAAGTCAGCTTTGGACATTACATGTTCAATTGGTTCAGATTCTTTTCTGAGAGATCGGGAGGTGTCCTCATGGTTATTTTTGCATGAAGATCTATTATGCATCCATCCCGATGTAATATTATTAGATTGGAGGGTATTTACATTTTGCTCTGTGTCGAACAGAGATTTAATGTTTAGGTCGTCCTCCGAACTTTTTTCATTGGCGTGGAGAGGTTCCTTGCAACTATGTTTACACAAGGATTTTAAACTTCCATCAACCATGTTTTGCTTCTTACTCATGTCTTTTATGAGTAAGGTGTTTACTGGAATTAGCCTAACCTTAGGTATTTCTATTAATTCTTCGTTCTTTGTTACGTTTATTATGCTTGCTACTATTTTGTTATTGGAGATTTTGGTTAGGCTGTTGCCTAAGAATACTCCTGGTTTTATTTCTTTAGAGCAGCACAGCATTTCACCGGTCTCTGTGGTAGGTAATTCACAGATTAATTCACTTCGAGGGGGAATTCTTATCTTTGGAGTTGAAAAGTTATCATTCTTGATGTGCTCACTTTTGCAGTTGGACATTTCGTCTACTGTTACTTCTACCGAAGTCAAAGTATTGAGGTTATCTTGAATGTTTTCTTTTCTTTTTCGTTCTGAGGACTCCTCGAAGGGTATTGGAATGTCCGGCTTTACATGTTTATATGTCAATGATTTGTTTTTGCAGTGGATTTTGCAATTTTTTGATTGGGAATCGATTATTCCGCTTCGAGGAGGAATCCTCATTTTTGGATTCGAAAAGTTGTTATTCATGGTTTGCTCACTTTTGCAGTTGGACCTTTTGTCTACTG
This sequence comes from Chrysopilus asiliformis, assembly GCA_964034945.1. Classification (NCBI taxonomy): domain Eukaryota; kingdom Metazoa; phylum Arthropoda; class Insecta; order Diptera; family Rhagionidae; genus Chrysopilus; species Chrysopilus asiliformis. Next base: position 43,961,503 of record OZ035960.1, on the reverse strand, counting down.
TTACTTCTGTTGAAGTCAAAGTATTGAGCTCCTCTCGAATATTTTCTTTCCTTGGCTCGAAGGGTATTGAAATGTTTGGCTTTACATGTTTGAATATTAATGTTCTGCTTTTGCAGTCAATGGTGCAGTGTTCTGATAGGAAATCGTAGCCCAGGATGCCGTCGCCCGGTATTGAAAACTTTCCTTCAACTACATGAAAAAGGTTTGTTATGGGTTTTTTAATGCTAAAGGTGCCTACGCACTGCCCTAGGGTTTTCCCCGTACCGAATGCTGACACTAATTCCTTGTGTATGGGTTTTTCGATTTTTGCTCCTGGTTTTAGGGATTCCTTTTTGATGAGACTTATGTCTGCTCCTGTGTCGATGAGCAGGTAAGCGTTTTTATTTTTTGCGATGTCTAATGGGAGGCTAATCATACATTTTAACGGGGTATTGGTATTAGGGGAGTTGCACTCAGGGCAAAGGTAGGGGCTGGAGTGCCAGCCCTCTTCTAGTTTTCCGGATTATTGTTAGGTTGGGCCCTTTGTTGACCCTGTTGCCACTGTCGTTTGGCCCCACATTCGGATTCAATGTGCCCATAACGTAGGCAGAATTTACATTTGTTGTCGTCTCTCCCTCTGTTGCGCGGGTTCCCATTCTGTGCGGGATTTGGATTAGAGTTTGTTTCATTTCTGTTTGGAAAATGGGTTCGGTTCGGATTCTGTACCACATTTAATTGCTGTTGTTGTTCGAAACTCTGACTTTGAATGTTTCTTGGGTTTTGTGGGACAATTTCATTTCTTTGTGGGGGATAGTTATTACTATTTCGCGTGCATGTATGGACGTTATGTCCGTATGCTCTGCAGAAAGTGCAGTAAGGGGTATTTTTCCTTTTTCTGCATTCAGCATAAGTGTGACCTTTAATGTTACAAAAACCACACTTGAAATTTGACTGGTTTTGGTCAGATGTTCTTTGTGTTGATTGTGCATTAAAATTATTTTTTACCATTTGGTTTGCCATGGGAACAGGATAGCCAACTTGCCCTTGGGAATTTGTTTGATTCACCATGGGATTGGGTATGCCGCTTACCCAGGGGAAATTTACATGGTTTGTCATGGGTGCAATTGTGTTGCTTGCCCATGGGGAGCTTGCTAGCTGTTGGATACTTGATTGGAGCGCGTATTGGGGGGGCATAACTATCATGTGTTCTATTTCTTCCAATTGTTTTGCTTTAGTTAATAGTTCGGACATAGTCGAAACGCTTCTGTCTTGCAACAGATGATACTTTTGGTTTGGGTTTAACAAACCATTCTTGAAAGTAAACACGGCCAGTTCCTCGAGGTCCGTCTCAATGACACTGGTCGTTTTGTGCTTTTCTTTTTCGGATTCTACGCACCGCAGATAAGCTTTATTAATTCTGTTTGCGAACGCCCAAGTACCCTCGTTAGGTAATTGGTACATAACACGCATTTCATTTACGATAGTTAGATAGGGTTTACTGGGAAGTAGCTTTTGCTTTACTAGTTTTATTATGGCTTCGACTGAATTTATGTCACTACCTTCCATTAACTCGAGAGCGCGACCGCGAATTCGAGTACGGAGGAGTGTGCATAAAGCTATTTCCTCATTATCCGCGATACACGACTTAACGCTTTCGCAACATTTTACAAAAGTTTTTACTTCCGTTTCTAAATGTGGCCCAATTTCTCCGGTTAAAATTGGCACATTGTTATGAATTAATACACTTAACTTATGGTAATCTAAAGACATTTTGAATGGCTTACTTTTTTCTACTTTAGGTGTTGAAGTGCTGATTGGTGTTCCCTCGAAGATTTCCTCGAAGATTCCTTCGACAATTGTGGCACTAGTGGTTGTCTCTGCTTCGCTGTTTACACTTATTGTTGCACTGCTGTTATTGTCGCTTGTTGTTAAGACGGATGTTGATGTTTCCTGCGCTGGGTTGTTGTCCTCCGTTGAATCTATTGGTTTGAAGATTTTGCCGGATCTCAGTTGACTTCGTTGGTCCTGATTAGGATCACCGTTGCTCATTGGTTTTCTTTCCCGCGTTGGCCCCTAAAGGCTTTCTCCAGCGTTGGTCCCGGTGGACTTTTTCCCTCGTTTGCCCCGATGGGCTTTCTCAAATGTTGGCCTTGATAGGCTTTTTCCCTCGATTGCCCCGGTGGGCTTTCACTTGTTGTTATTTTTCCGGAAAAAATTCACTTCAGCTTCAAATCACCAGGCATTAATTAAGTCCATCACTTATTAAAAATTTTTTTTTTTTTAATTAATTTTTTTTTTTTTTTTTTTTAAATTTTAATTCGATTCTAATTTTGGGTTTAGAATGAATTTGATTAGGTTTTCAGAATTTTTCTTTTATTTTAGAAAACTTTAGATTTTTTTTTGTTAGTCACTGTTTTCAAGCCAAAAGAAGTTTTTTCGTTGCATATATTCAGGCGAACTTGACCTTGAACCATACAATTCGACACTGGCTTGCACAATTCTGTTTTGATTGTCTTTTTTTTTTTTTTTTTTTCAATTAAACTGCACTTTATTTAATTTAAGTATTAGTGTGATTTATTAAAATTAGTAATTTTTTGTTTTTTTTTTTTTTTTTTTATATATGTGCGAAAACGTTTAGCACTTTTATAATTTTCTTCAAAGGACACCCAAAGCTTCACTCACGATGCCGATCACTTGTTTTTCTTTTACACTTTATTTTACACGCAGGATCCACTAAATGTTTTTACCGGATCCTACCGGCTTTTATTAAGTAATTTTGTTTTAAAATTGTTGGTTAAATCAACTACACTCTTTTTTTTATAAACACGCAGGATCCGCTGACGTTTTTACCGGATCCTACCGGCTTTTATTAAGTAATTTTGTTTTAAAATTGTTGGTTAAATCAACTACACTCTTTTTTTTTTATAAACACGCAGGATCCGCTGACGTTTTTACCGGATCCTACCGGCTTTTATTTCTTGATATTCTTTTAATAAAAACGCTGTTACATTCTTTTCTTTGTATTTATTAATCATTTATGTATTTTTTAATATATATTCTCTTTAAATTTATTTCGGTTCAATAACTAATTTATTATAAAATCGCTCTGATCAATCAGCAGCAGTTAGTAAAATCAACAGCACTTATTTAAACTGATATCCGGGCATATAATTTCCTCAGGTGAACAGTAAAGAATCACCAACAACAAAAAGAACACTAAAATATTCCACTTGGAAAATGTTTTACTAAATGTTTTACTAAAGAAATGATGTCGATTGGAGCCGTGAATTGAGACTCACTCTTTACCAGTTCGGATCGCTTTTATCCAAAACGATCCGAACTGGCTAATATCTTAATCGCGACTTCTTTTATTCGATCACCGTTTAATTCTGACTTTACTCGATTAGATCTGACTGACCACTCCTTTTTTCACGCATGCTTTAGTTGCTGCCAATCTTCAAACCGCCCACGCGCTGATCGATATTTACTTATCAATCACTCGCGGTGGTCTTGAATTGCCGAATTGGCGAAATTGAGTGAAGCGCTTTGTGTGACTCAGTGTGTCATCTGATACGATGAACACTTGCGCGGAAATCATTGTTGATTTTAATTAATATGTGGAATTTTCATTCCACAACATTCGGATTCATTTTCCTTAATTGCCGAGTAGGCAAAACGATTTAGCGTCTTTCTTTGAAATCGTGGATGATTTCATTTACAATGTGGAATTTCTATTCCACAACATCGGCCGGAACGTTGGCAATTTCGCGTTCGATATTGTTCCTGAACTCCTCTAACGTTTTGGCTTGTTGGCATAAACCCCATAAAAACTTAACATAACCCCATAAAAAGAAATCCAACGGCGTTAAATCTCATGAGCGAGGTGGCCATTCGACCGGACCATTTCTCGAGATTACACGATTACCGAACTTCTCCTTCAATAGATCAATTGTTTGACCAGCTGTGTGGCATTGCTCGTTCGTGAACTACACCATGATAAAAATGTAAACCTTGACTGACGTTTTAGCATTGCCAGATCATAAAAAAAGTTTTAGGGTGCGTTTTTATTAAAATACAATATTGTTATGTCCTTATTGAAAGACCCTAATAATCTTTTATTTATCTGAAAACACAAAAGTGTTGTCCCTGACTGTTTCTGAAGTAAAGCAAGTTATCGACGGAAAAATCGGCGAATTCATATTCAGCAAGCAACTGCAGTTTAGGTTTTAAACAAATAAATCAAAGAACTTAAAATTTTGTACATCTTTAAAAAAAATCCAGAAAATAGAAATTGAACTGATAAATCTCAGTCAAAAACCTTAAGATCCCGACAACATTTACTAATATTTAAAGCTTCCAAAAATCAATCGGCTGATTGAGGTTAAATTTTGGCGCATGCCTTCAGCTGCAAGGGGATCAGGGGGAAAATAAAAAAAAAACTCCAAGACATGTGTGTTTCTTGTCAACCCAAAAAATGTTGCTATAACAATACTTCATACCCTATGGTTTTTAAATATATTTTTATTTAAATATGTTAAAAAAGCGAAGACTTTTACAAAAAAAAAAATGTTTTTCGTATTTAATTTATGTCTGAAAGTTCTTAATTTAATTGGCTTAAATAGAAGAGCTCTTCGTAAAGCACGGTAAAGCTCATTTGTCTAAGTAAATCCGCCGATAAGTGTGTCGTATAAAATTTTTCCGTTAATCCATTTGAATAACACTGGAAACTCCAATTTATTTGGATTAGCGCCCCATTCAAATGACTTTGGTACATTTTCCTGGCACACATAAACACAGAAACTTCGATAAACTCGTATTTCACACCACCACCACTTCTGGCAGTATTTTTTTTTTCTCAACTGATGATGTATACATTATGCATACTCCAATACGCATATATATATTGTAACTAACGAATATTTACTATGTTGTGTGTATTTTCTAACCTTTCAGTCAGGTGCGGATGTCGTATATATTATTTTATTGCCCACCCAAATATATGTTTTTCGTTTCAAAAATTTCCGGGAGATGAAAAACTCCCCCAAAAAGATGTGACGGCGTGAAAAGGAATTATGGGAATACAGAATATCCATAAAATATGGCTGGTTGGATGGTTTGCCTGAAATCCAAGCTTTAAGCTTGAAGTGATAACAAAATTTATGACAGATTAGGATTAAAATTTTGTTCTAATGTTTCAAGCTGATAGTGAAGTTAAATAAGGATTTATTTCACTGCTATGTCAATTTATTTAACAAAAATTACTTCAGTAAAAACATTACTTTAGCTTCACTAATAATAAGTATTGGTAATTATTATATATTACGATACGCTAATGTTTTATTCTTTAAAAAAGTCAAAAAAAAATTACTAATACTTTTTATTCTTTTCCACTAAAAATTCAAATTTAAAATTCAGGTTGATACTACGCATTTTCAAAAAAAAAACTTTAAATGTGCTTGCAAGATAACCACAAAAACAGGTTTGAAATCCCAAAAAAATATCAGTTGTGATCACAAAACTTTTCTTGCAGTTATTAAAGTTTCGAAAAATATATGTGAAAAATAAAATATTTCAAAATTACTTAAAGGACCGTTCACACCTACGATTTTTTGTAATTGCTCCGCAAATTTTATTCAGAATTTTATTCATCTATCGCAGAACAAAATCGTTTAGTAAAAGTTGTCAAAATTTTAATTTATTCGGACGTGTTTATTGGAAAAGTTCGACTTCGGGCGACTTTCAGGATTAACCCCTCAATTCTGCATAATAGATAAGAGCCTCTTAACTGCTAACTGGACTTTAGAGGAAATTTAATAGAAATTGGTATTCCTGATAATAGTTAAGAGATGTCAACCTCTTAACTTTCGTGGTGAATTTTTGTAAACGATTTTCATATTCTGGGGAAAAGTTAGCAGACGGTTCTAACCTCAAAAACCTCTTAATTTAAGAGGACCTCGCCGATGTCCTCTTACGACCTCTTAACTCGTGTGTTGCATTTAAAACTCGAAAAATCAGTGTTGGGGAGGTCTCCAACAATTTTTTTATGTATAGACAAGTTGTGTAAAATTGTATTCTGAACGTTTTTCACGTCACAGGTTTTCGATTAAATTCTCCGTTTTGGAGAAAATTGTAGAAATGGTTGCATTGTATGGAGGACGAGGAAAAAAGGTGCAATAACCAGATTTTTTATAGTATTTCTGGAAAACTCATGAAATATTGTGTCTTCGTGGAATTGTTTACCTTTAATGACACAAAAAACGATTTTTTTATTGGCTGGAATTACATCAACGCGACCTGCAACTTCATTAATTTTATGTCTTTCAAATGAAATATTTATATGAGTGCAATGCATTATTTAACCATAAATTTGTTTGCGCGTTGCTGAAATTATACCAAATCATTTAAAAACGATATAGTGTATCTTAAAAACTGTCGATTCAATTTTGACGTAATATTTTTTATATCATTTTCATTTCAAACGGTCTGAATACCGTAGAAAGCTATTCTTAACAGATACAAAACTATTCACATGTTTTTCAAGATCCGCAATGTCTTTTTTACACAATTTTTTGGATAATTTCCATAGTTATGAAAACTTCATGATTTCAGAAAAAATCTAAGGTCAATAAACAGCCAAATTTGACGTCTATGAGTAAGTGCTGTCAGACGAAGACATCGTGGTGAATCTCTTAATTTGCTAAAATCGGAACCCACCAAAATCTCTTACTCAGAATACTAATTCCTTTTAAAATCTCTTAATTATAAATTAAGATATCTCTTAACATCTGTTACCTAGAATTGGGGGGTAAATTTCTGAATTTTTTTCCGTAGTGGCAACATGAATTTAGTATTCAAGAATAAAATTCGCGGAATAAAGTGCCAGGTGTAAACGGCGCTTAAGAGCCGATTGAGAAACGTAAAAACGATAAAGCAAAGAATATTGAAAATTTTATTTCCCTTAAAATTGATGATATGAATTTTTACCAAAGATCATAGTTTTGGAGAAATTTTTAGAAACTGTGTTAGTTCAGAAAATTTTTTTATGAAGCAAAAGTTGAAAGAAAAATTTCGAACTCATCCACAAAAAATCTCAAGTCGCTAGATCAACGCGTTCTCGAGTTATGACAGACCGACAGACCGAAAAACAGATGCACGGATATACTCATCATTTTACCTGAAACTCGAGAAACTTTCTAATCGATATGAAGATTAGAAAGTTTCTCGAGTCGGTCATCGTAGCTTAGAAATAAAGTTTTGTATTATTTCTAAGCGACGCAGAGGAAAGTTATAATGATTTGGAATTTCAAACTATTCAAAAAACTTTTAGCTGCCATTCATTAAAAATATGAGACAAATATTGGGTTTGATTAATATGTGTATGTTTCTATCTTCTTTTTTTTTTAAAAACAAGCTTGTAGTGTGTACTTTAGCCTCAAAAATGAAGGCAAGATGAACGCGTTGAAAGACTTTTAACTTTTATTTTTGAGGCCCAAAAATCCTAGAGTTTAAGAAATTCAAATAAATAACTAAATCTCTACACGGCGAAAAATCCTGGAGTATTTTTCAATCCGAAAATTATATTGACGAAATTTTAATACAATTTTGGATTAGAATTTAGTTCGAATTATTGAAAATATTTTAACCTTTTTCGTACTCATGTATTAATTATTTTTATTATATATTAACTTAAGTACTTGCAATGTTAATGTCTACAATTTAATCAAAATTGTAAACTTTAATACTAAATTAAACCAAAAATAAATTTTAAAAAATTTTGAATCCATAGGTACTATTGGATTAGAATTTTACATTGGATTACATATAATCCAATTTTGATTAGAAATTAATCAAAGATTTTGTACCGTGTACGTAAAATATTTTTTTAGTACACTTTAAGGGTTAGTTTTCAAAAGAGAAATTAATTATTTCTATAATTTTATTCTTCTTAGTTTATCGAAAGTAAGATGAGATTACAAGATTTGAGCCAAACTGACAAACAAGTGGAAACTAAATAAGAGCTTTTAAAAATGCCTCTATGTCTGTGAGTCTGTTAGTCTGTATTCAAGATTTCTCAAAAACTAATTGAGCAAATAAAGGTATTTTTTTAATATTCTAAAGTTACACAGTTAAACTTTACAGATGTTAGATCCTTTTTTAAATTCTAGTCTTTCGCATTCATTAACAACAAATTTCCTATGTGTAATAGCCAGGTGCAAAATATTTTCAATTTAATCTTCTGATTTAAAATGCAGTAAATTTTAATATAAACAAATTAACAGAGACATATTTTACACAAAAATGGGAGCATATGGTCCATTCCAAAATTACATAATTAACTACTTATATTAAAAATACCGATCAATTTAAAAATGAATTTTCATCAGGGAGTATCCCTTTTCGGAGAACTGAATCGAACAAATTATCCAATTGGATACTTTTCAACTCAATCCATTACAGAAAATTCTTGCTGACCGTAATGTAATTTTCCCAGAAATTATTTTTTAATTAATCTTTAATAGTGCATGTGATAAAATCAATTTTAAATTAATATGATAATATTAATAATAAATGCACTTTATAATGCATAAAAAAGTCTACACCTGATACAGTCATGTGTCCATAAATAATATCGGGATTTAAATAAAATTAATTCTGTCCAGTTTTGGTACACCCGAGTTGTGATTTTCCCACATCCGTTTTACATTGGCATATAGTGGAATATCAAACAACCGGAATTGAGTTACTAAATAATTTTAACTAAATTTTATACAAATCTACACTGGTATAAAATGAACACTGGCAAATAGATTCTAAAAACTAAAATTCATAGTAAATTATTGAGGTAGCGATAGTAATAACATGAAACGAACCAACTGAAGCTGAATTCAATTGAATCGTATTTAGTGAACATGAAACCATAAAATATTATATATAATGAAGTAGTGTTAGGTTTCACCCTTAAAATAAACTATTTCCATATCAACTGGAGGATCCGGTGATAAATTGGAATAATATTTTATCAAATTATTTTTGATAGTATTAAATAATCCTTCCATAACTAATAAATTTACAAAAAAAAAAACTATAATTACGTTCAGTTTGTTACACTAATAAAGGCGATTAATTTTGATGCCGTAACTGACCGATGGTTAATTATGTTTCCCATAAGTTAGTCAAAATAATTGTTGTTGGGAACTAAAAGATTTTTTTTTCGCAATTACAATTATATGTTATATTAAACTGCAAATTTTGTTATACTATTTTTAATAACACAAATGCAACATTTACTTTTTAAATTCCCTAATGTGGTGTACGCTGGGAGCATTTATGCAAATGGGATCACTAAAAAAAATAAAAAAAAAAACAATTTTTTGTTGGGTGGTTTTCCAGTTATACTCCCAATTACTTTAACATTTATAATTTTTTCACAAAATCCATATTTCTCCAAAAAAGAATATCGTAATTAGACTTACAACATTTTATCAAATTTTTCATATATTATAAGTTTGCTTACGATGTTTTTGCTTGTAATTTTCCTTCAATTCGAATATTTTAAGTCAAGTTACGATATTCCAAAATTGGAAAATTCAAGTATCGTAAGTCGAATTACAACAGATATTTTTCAATAGCTAGATATCGTAAGTAATAAGTAGTAGTTACGATGTTTTTGAAGTTTCCGTTTTCAAATTTCAAATGTTGTAACTCGACTTGCATACAACGAAAAAAATGTTGGCGGCTATTAATATCGTTCAATATAAGTTGAAAATTAACATGAAATTAAAAACATCGTTTAGTGAATTTAATAATATTTATACTTGGAATATTTCCTCCAAATTGTGTCTGGAGCTTTAATTTATTTCACTTTATAGAATAAAACCTTAAAATCCATTATTTTTCGCGCATTTTTAATATTATGTGGAAAAATAACTAAAATCAATTTTCGGCAAAATGGTATTTTTCGACATACGATAGTTTTGCAGGGATTCGTCAATATGTATTATTTCTAAAGTCTAAAGTTAAGTGCACACGATATGATCACTGTTCATATTTTTGAGCAAAAAAGTGTCCCAAACGTGTTCATATCGTCTGAACACCATATTTTTGTGTTCATACGTATGAACACAAGGCATATGAACACATTTGAACATGCCGTGAGCAAACGTATGAACACGACCTGTTCATACCGTGTGAACACTATTTTGGGACCGTATGAACCCAGTTTGTAAAATTCGGACGTATGATCACAGATATGAACACACTGTAACATTTGAACATGGGCTAAGTTTTCAACATGTTCAAATGTAAAATTTTGAGTCAAATTTGTACGTAAATTGATGTTTTCTGGTTTTTATTTGGGTCTAGTAGGTTTTAGATTTGTGGCGTGGATGGCTCAGTCAGCTAAGTGCTTGCCTTGTGATCCAATGAGCAGTGGTTCAAATCCCACTCAGGGTAAAATAATTTGATTCGAATTTGAACTTTTCTGTTCATGGACTTTAAAACACGGACCAGTTTGGTCTTCGCCTCCAAGCTCCTGGCATATAACACAAAAAAAAAAGTTTTCGACAGTTTTGTAATTTGTTGTGTTGTGTGCTCAAATGTTCTTAAAAATTGTTCATATCTGTAATTTGAACAAAACGTTCATATCGTCTGAACAGTGGCTCATACGCGCAGAAAAAATATGAACACAATGCATTTGAGCACATATGAACACACCTAAAAATTTGAAGCTTTGGGACAAAATGTTCATATCGTGTGAACACCTTTCATATATTGTATGAACATATGAGCATTTGAAGCTTATAAGCAACATATGCGTATGTTCAGAAATATGAACAGTGATCATATCGTGTGCACTTAGCTTAAGAAACAGATAAAAAGTATATTTTTAAAACAGATACAGTGCCATCGTTTCGGAGCCCACCGTATTGCGGGAGTACGCTCCTAATTACGCCCCTGCGAGCATCTTTTGGCTAAAAAGGTTTTAATTGTTCGATTGATATCGGTATTTACATTCTTTTTTTAAAAAAAAAAGTATACGTGGTATACGAAAATCCTTTTATAAAAGGTGCTCGGGCGAAAATTGTCACATATTGAGAGTTTAGTAACGTATGAAAAGATAGGTAACCCCAAGCAGAATCGGCCTCCAAAGATTTTAAGTCGAGCCTAGTCTCGCCTACGGCCAGCAGATGGCGAAGTGTATGGCATCACTTTTTACAAAAAAGACTATATGGGACGGCTTGTGGTGTCCCAAAGTAAAGTTTTTCTTTAACATTTGTTGGTTGGCGATGCGACATCTGTATATGTTTATACAATATCTGTTGATACACACTTTTTTATAGATTTAAAATAATATTTTTTTATTGATTTTGTAGTATTTTTAAGTGTTGTACCTATAAAACATAAACTACCTAATGCCATGTCAAATTTGTACACACGCATTTGAATACAACGTGCTAAACACAAACAAAAAGGTTCTAAATACAAACATTTACAATTTTACCCAACTTTTATAAACTTTTCATTGTAATTTTATATCCAGTTAAATTGCATTTTCACCAAAATTCAGTCTGAATAGCACCATTAACTCCTATGTGGTAACGATAGGAGTTGCTCAAAGGTACTCCTCGAAAAATCGAACAGCGCATGGTAATGGGTTAAATGGTTTTAGACTACAGATTTTGTAATTCTTAATTTTAATTTATATCTGCTAGATGTTGAAACTTTCAGGACACATAGTTAAACTTTTCAAATAGAAAAACGATTTTCCATAACTCACAATCAGGTAAAACCAATTAAACTTTAGAAAATAAAATCGATAACTTTTGTAATTCGTTTCTTTTATTTGATTCACAAACCAGAAAAATCTTACAAAAGGATTGCCAATAATTTGAAACTTCTTGTTTTAACGGATAGCTATTCATTAGAAGATAACTTCATAGTTTTCATATCAACCATTCGTATATCATGGTTATGGTTGCACATGGGAACTTATACAGCATACGCTAGCTGAATAGCAATATGAAGAAAATCAGTTTTGGTTTTCCGTATTATGCCTAAATTACCAAAACTATACCGATAAAGACAAGCTTAAGGAGTACTTCATCCCCTCAAGTTGAAAACATCTTCGCAGCGGGTATCGATATGAGGTCAAAGGCGCTCTATTTCTACTTGCAAAACAAATGACCACAATGGGGGAAATACTGCGGTTTGAATTGCATATCTATCTACCAAGTGGACACCTACTGTGTTTTAATACTACCCTATAGAGCCGAATTGAGTTGAACTCGTGATCCTTGAAACAATGTTTATTGGATTTAGTGAACTAACATATAGACAACTACCGACTGCCGACTGTGAATATAACTTGAATTCAAGACCGCCCCATATCCTCCGTATACTGAATTCATTTATGGGAATTTCATCTTTACGCAATGAGGGATGAAAGGATTTAGATACTCGTACATACTATGCTTTGGTTGTGTTTTCATCTCTGATTCCTGGCCCATACACAAGTCCTTAAAGTTTTCTACTTTCTTCGAACTGAATTCATTGGTATCCTGGGGTTTCACGGTGATTTTCACAATGTGGAACCATTCCATTTGATAAGATTTGTTGCTGACTCTTCCCCCTTATGGTTGCATCATTGAAAAGGGCAACATATAGAGACAATGGCTATGAATTCTTTTTAATGAAATTTAAGGTTCACTTATCACTGATAGGCCAGATGGGTTTCACTTCTCTTGTGACAATACTCGAGGATTTATGATACCTTTGTTAAGTCAACATTTAACATCTCCTACCTCTCAATGAATCACTCCCCCTTCCCCTACTCTCAACCAATCTTCAGGAAAAAAAATCTGAAGACTTAGATATTATAAAAAAAAAATCGCATCAAGATTTATGTTTTACCTCTTAAGAAGCCAAAGGTGCTGTTTATTCAAATTTTTATTTGCAAAATAAGGTAATACGGCGAGTGTATATCCTACGAACATTAATATAACACTCTGTTTATGCATTTATGCTATGAATATATGAGCACGTGAAGGAGATTGAAGCCTGATGAGGGATCGACTGCTGTATTGCGGTGCGGTAAACTGATGTGAGGACAAGAAAAATGACTGCGTGATGTGTGATTATGGATTACTCAAGTATCCTGATAAATGGTTAGCTGTCTAAGATCCCTTCACACATAAAACCATAGAAAGAAGATGTTGCATTATCGTATGATTATTATGTTATTCCTTAAGGTGAGCACTATGTCAGTTATTTTTATATAAATTATGATTTTGACAGGCAGACACCTATGTATGTCGAGGCGAATCGTACTTGCCGAAAGCCATTTACTGATTGATGTAAAATATTAATTACACAAAACTATGAGTATAAGTTAACTTTTACGATTGGTGATAGTGCATTTCGATGTATAAATTATATGCTTAATGTGGTTTAAATATTTCGTTTTTATATTTGAAATCATACACAATTAACAGAAAATTTCCATCTAATATTGCAACAAAACAGTTCAATAATTTTTTTCTTTCTTACATAAATTACATTTGCATTTGTGACCCATTTAGGTATATGCAAATGAAACAAATAAATTTAAACGTTTGTTCCACATATTCTGTTTTAATTTCTGTTTGCACTGTTTTTAAACGAATTGAAAATCAATTTCCCACAGGAAAAACCTTTTTTGCCCCAAACATAACATTCGAATGCAGTACAACTCTGTCCGTAATATTCCTCTGACAAGTCCCATCCAATTTCCCCGAAAAAGCAATTTTGCTGGCCATTTTCAGATTGGCTAGGGCTATTTTCAAGTGGTCTACTTGCCTGGTTTTCGATTAGTTTTTAATTATAAAACTAGACTAGGCTATTTCCCCAATTATTTTTTTTTTAGCTTTCATACAATAGGATGTTTGTTTTTTCATTTTTCATTTCACAATTTTCCACATAACAATTTAAACATTCAAAGATCTTATTTTTTCCGCAGTTTAGCTAATCACAATATATTTTTTACATTTTTAAAGTGCAAAATTGTCTTGTGTCTCTGTTGACAAAATCTTCATCTTCATTTTGCTTAAAACCAAGTGTTTGCAGTCCTACTAGATGTGATTTTCAGAAAATTGGTATTCAAATTTTGGCCAGAATACCAATTTATTGAAAATTACATCTGGTAGGTATTGCAAAAACTCGGTTTTCTTCAAAATGAAAATGAAAATTTGGCCGACAGAATTAGGCTCACTGTATTAAAAGGCAAATACCACTATTCACTCACTAACTCATCACAGTATGTCCTAAACCACTAAAACCGATTGCCATGAAATTTTGCACATGGTTTTCCAAAATTCCACCACTAATGCGATAAACGGGTTGGTGTTTTAAAGCATTGATTTTTGTCATGAAGCCTGCGTGTTAGAAGACTGCGAAATGTCGCTCGGTGGTTTTCGGGGTCGCTGATCACGAATCTGGTGTTAGAATTTCAAAATTCCAAAGAGAAGGTCTTGCAAGGATAACGATAATATCCGTTTTCCAGTTTTCCCCCGGAATGGAAGTCCAATTTTTTCTAAAAAAAAATTTATCTGTATTTTTTCATGCAAAAAAATTTACGCAAGTAAACTTTAACCCGGCAACGACGTGCAATACCCATTTATACACAAAGAACATACACAAAAAAATTAGTAATATGTTTCTTTCATATTTTCAGACATTCTCAAACGGTTTTAGTCAAAACCTCGTTTTTGGTTTGTATGTAACCAGTAAAAACAAAAATTGTTGATAGAAATTTTATTTAACTTGGCTGTTAAATTAATAAGATACCACTAATTATTCACATAAAGTTATTTATTTGCTAAGGCTAATATTATATCAGAAGCTGTAAAGGTGCAGCTCCACATGAGAGTAAATGCCGGCAAGAACCTCTCGATAGCAGCTACTCGGAAATTGGACACGTCTCTGAGAGTCGCTCGCAAAAACTCGCAAAAACTCGCAAAAACTCGCGAGCTAGTTTCTGCGAGCTGTCAAAAGTGGTTCTACTCTCTAGTCGACACGCACCCACTGAACTCTCGGAAAGTAACTCGCCAGATACGAACGGCGTTTGAATTTTGCAAGTCGCTCTCGAGAACTCGCCAAATCAAGATGTCAAAATCAAGATATTGGTCAAGATATTGAAAAATCGCGGAAATTTACTCTCAAATGGACAACCTCCTGCGAGTAACTCTCGAGAGTTTTTGAGAGTTACTGGCGGATTTAATCTCATGTGGAGCGGCACCTTAAGGATAATACATCTCTCATAAAAAACAACATAAAAAGTTTGTAAACTCAGAAAATTATAATATGGAAATAAAGTAGTCTTGGATTGTAATAATATACCACGTTTATATCTTCCCAAAAAAAACATGTTTGCGACTTTCTTGGAAACGGAAAGTTTTTTTTCTTCATGTCAAAAAAAAGCTTTGAAACAAAAAAATTTTAGTATATGATTTTATATATCTGTGCCTTATTTCATACCTTTCCCTTAAAATCAATCATATGTGCCCAATTTTTATCTCGCTTTTATTTCTTATACACAACGCCCCAAGGTTTACTTTTTCTTTTCTAGTACATTTTTTGAGTTTTTTATTATTTTCCAAGCCCTTTCATTATAAACCTTGCACCATGGGTGACTTGATATAATAAATATACACAACATGGCACCTGACAACCGCCATTTTGTTTTTTGATGTAATCATATATTTATATACCAGGTGTGTCGGTAAGTCTTTTCCGGTTTTTTCGCTAACGAAAACATGTTATTTACAATGGATAGTTAAAATTTATTTATTCAAAGTATAGTCCATTTGATTTTACACATTTTGCCCATCGCCCAGGCAATTTATGGATGCCATCCCAAAAGAACTGTTTCTCCTTCGAGCTAAACCACTCATCGAGCCATTTTTTCACTTCTTCGAAATCGGCGAAGTGCTGCTCTGCAAGCGCGTGTTCCATCGATGCAAAAAGATAGTAGTCAGATGGAGCCATGTCTGGAGAGTACAGCGGGTGCGGTAATACTTCGCATTGTGACGGACACCACTTCAGGAGATTGGGATAACCTCCCACAATCTTCGCTGAAGTGGCGCGGAGGCGGCGTGAAAGAGACGGGCATACCGATAGCGTCAGCTAGCTCAATCTGGGTCGTGGGTTTTGTCTCTGTACCGCCTACCACACAATAAGTGGTATGCCGGGGGGTAGCAAAATGACGAGAGGGAGAAGCTTCTTAGGGCTTCAATCATTCCTGGTAGCTACGGACGAACTGAAAAAGGGGAAATTTAAAGGGAGAAAAAGGAGGACCACGACGGGAGGCTTCCCACCCCAATTTAGGCGTTTCAGCCCAAAACCAAATAATCATCGGAGCCTCTGTCCGATGAAACCCTATAAACAACAATCTTAAAGCGTCACAAAAGTTAAAATTTGTACTAAGTCATCTTCGAATTCGTCAGCCAAACCTACCTTTTACCCCGAAACCTCCTCCCAAAAGAAAACTTAAACTGGCATTTTAATCATTTTTGGTTTTAATCGCGCGAAATCAAAATCGCCATCTGAAAATGCAACGGAGAAAACGAAAAGGAAACTCGAATGTTTAACTTCATAACAATAAAGGCTATATATTTCGATTTCTTTAACAAAATTCAAATAATCTTAATTTACCTAAAGTGGCCACCTACTAAATATTTGTAATAACAAATTTCATATAAAATAATTCAACAAAAAAAAAAATAATAATAATTAAAGAAAAGGTTAGTGAACCCTGAATGTTATATTTTCTGTCTTATATTTAATTTTAATGTTAGTAATAAGTATTTATTTAATGATTAATTAATTTATTCGTAGAAAATTATGGGTTCTCGTTTTGCATGAATTTGTATGTGTGAATGAATCCTTAGTCGTGAAGATTTTGTTGAATGTTGTTTGTTGGTTTGATTGTGGTTGACTGCGAATAAATGCCGAAAACAAGGATCTTATGTTGTGAATATGTTAAATTGATGTATGCGGCAAGTGAATTTTTGCGAAGTATGATATTTTATGTTGAATGTAAGTTCGAGAATGTAAGTTATGTTGAATGTAAATTTAAAGTTGAATGTATAGAATTTTTATGGTAAAATCGCTGATGTTTGTGTCGTAGAAATATGTTGCACGCAGCCTTGCCATGTATGCGTGAGATCCTTGTTATTGTAGAGATAATCGTCGATTTTGTCCCCGTAATAAAAATTTAAATGTAAGTACTTACAATGTGAAATGTTATGTATGAGCATGAATGTGGATGTGTGTGTTTATGGATGAATGAAATGAATGCGGTGAATTTCTGGTTGTTGATTGTGTGAGTGATTTCTGGATGAAAATTTTATGTTGTAATGTTTTGTATGATCTGGATGCCTGATGAATGAATTTATGATGGATGGCTGAATGTTGAGAATCTGGCTGAATGTTGAGAATCTGGATGAATGTTGAGAATCTGGATGGCTGTTGAGAATGTGGATGAGTTTTGAATGAAAGTTGAAAACGTGGTGAACCAAAGATGAGTACTGGAACGAATGGGTTAATGTTGATGTCGTCGAATGTGAACTTTATTGTTTTAACGTCCTTGTATCGTTTTGATATTTATTTGTTTTGTTAGAATCTTTTAAAATCTTTTTCTGTTATTAACACTTTTAGTTAAATTCATATTTTTATGGTAGTATCCGGTTTTAAATTTGTACGAAACGTAGTTTTAAGTTTTTAATTTGTATGAAACGTAGTTTAAAGTTTTAAATTTGCACAAGACGTAGTTTTAAATTTTAAATTTGCACAAAACGAAGTTTTAAGTTTTTAAATTTGCATGAAAACGAAGTTTTAAAGTTTTAAATTTTGCACCAAATCGTAATATTAAGTTTTAATTTTGTTTGCTATTTATGTTGAATTTTAACTTATTATTATATTTGTTACAATTTTATATCAAAGTTAAGCACAAACTAAATAAAAACACAGAGCCTTTAAACCCTAATTTTTTCTAACTAATTCACCGGATCGCGGGTTTTAAATTTAAAAACAAAAATCACGGCATCTTTTAATTTGCTCTTAGAGCAATTTTTCATAAAAAAAATCGATTCGATCGACTTCGACGATCATCAAACGGGGACTGAATTTTTCAAAAAAGGAAAGCCGCCTAGCGTCCGATAGATCTCTATTGTTTCCTTGTGCAACAATGCCTTTATCGATTTCCGTTGTCGTTAAGTACATTGTTGTTCAAGGAATCAATATTGAACAATGATTGAGAAATTTGTTACCAACGCGATGATTTATCGATGTATAATCGACGCATTTTATCGGATGACCAAAGCAGGGATTGTGAACCTAATAAATTTTGGGTTATTTTAATTTAGATTTTATTTTTTTCGTTTCCCAGAACCGCGTTAATTACAGCATCCAAGTGATTTGAACACTTCTTTGACTGATTTTGCTGTTTGAGACGGCGCGTTGTCATGCTGCAAAATCACCTTACCATGTCTTTCGGCGTATTGCGGACATTTTTTGATCAATTCATGGTTCAAATTGATCATTTGTTGTCGGTAGCGATCAGTATTAACTGTTTCTCCAGGTTTCAACAGTTCATAATATACGACACCAATCTGGTCCCACCAGACACGTTTTTTGTCCTGGATGTTGAAATCACCACTTTTGAATTGTCGAAACCACCTTTCATATGTTTTTATGGTTGGGGAATGATCACCGTAAGTCTCTACCAGCAAACGATGGCTTTCAGCGGCCTTTTTCTTTTGATTAAAGAGAAAAAAGTAATGCGTGCCGCGAATGCACGTTTTCAGGCACAAAACTTGACATTTTCAAACAGCTTCAACGCTATGACGTTGTTATTTTGACGGAACGTAACTTGTGTAGTTTTGAAGATTAATGTCATTAGAATAAAGTGACATATGTCACAAGTCATAACACTGCATACTTATGGCTAGCGACATCTGTTAGAAAAACCGGAAAAGACTTACCGACACACCTGGTACACATGTATGTCAAATTTCAAGTCAATCGGATATATGGAAGTTTGTCAAAATGCGGTTCAAAAATTTGATCCTGACAAAAAGAGAGGCAAACAGCCAAAAAGCTAGCTAAATATAAGCTTTTAAAAAAATCAAACTAAATAAAAGCTTCTAACAAAGGATAGTTCATCATGAAACAAAAACAATGTTTAGCTTTTAGACTACCGGAATTTTTTCCAATATTCTGGTTACCCATTAATACTAATAGGGGGTTTCGTTACACAATACCACAATATTCGCAAGATTTTAATGAAAATCGGAAGAAATTAAAGATTTTATCAAAATGATTTAGCACTAAAAATGTTAAAGCGTCATTAAACGGTCAAAATTTTAAAAGGGGTTTTAAATCATTCTTAAACTCGCGATATTTTCAACCCCTCATCATACTCGGTGTTCCACTTCAGTAACATTAACTGACAACAATCGGAAGGATAAATGTCATATTAATCATGTTGTCCTTGTTTGAGTTGTTTTTCTCCCATCCTGAAAAAGGAAATTTATCTGAACAAAAATTCTAAATAAATACATCACCATTTATATAAAAAACGATATGTTTTATAGTAGATACATTTTACGCCCAAATATCGTAATGTCGCTTGACGAGTTATCCTGATCTATATACATAGATATCCTTGTAGGCTTGAATGAACATCTACCGTCAGAGTATACTGGAAATATCTGCTATGTGAAACTTACCTAATCACCCGGAAATATTGCCTAATGGGTAGTTAACATGATTTTCGCTTTTCTGATATTTGGATCCGGCCGCACGGCTATGATAACAACCCATCCCGATTCAAAATAGCGAATTTGAATGCCAATGCTATGGACCGGGTGTCAATTTCAACACACGATCGTCACCAGAACGGTAGGTGGAAAGGGAGATATATGTAGAGCTTGTTCCCAAAAAGTTCTTTCGGATTCCACTGATGTTTCGCTTCAATCATCAACAACAAAAAGTCATCTCTACTGGCTACAAATTTTATAGTGTTATCAACCCTTCGTTGCCCGGTCTAACACATAAACGAAAAAAAACGTTTTTGTCCAACCCTATAACAATTTAATCATTCACGTCCTTCATGTGGGTTATTTCATTACAAGCAATTTATTTCGACAGAAATATGTATAGCCATTATTGAACAAAAGGTAAGTTCAGGTCCGGCATTTGGAAGCCTGGCTGAAGATCCTTAACTAGAAGAAGAAAAAAATGCCATAATATTCTACTGGTATACTGATGAGTTACTAATCTCAAAAGAAATTGCCATCCTCTGGTTAAATTAATTGAAACCCATTTAGATGCTCACAATTTTCCCAGTTTAGCTCCAATGTACGACGCGTGTAATGATGAGTCTGACCTACATTAGGTAAAGGTATTAGGCATTAAAAACCTTCTGTGCTAAGGACAAGTGTAGCAGTTAAAGTATAATATAATGGTGAGCGGAATGACATCCTTCTTATAAATATATAATTTTGGTTTTATACTATTTTTGGTTCCTGATAATAACCGTTATAGTTGGGTTTTTTTTAGGCATAAATAGATGTATTCTGCATAGAAAAATAAGACCCTTAAGGATGCCATCCATCATTGCAAATTTAGCAAAAACTAACGAGAAATATATCACTGGATACAATGGAAGATGCCGCCGCCGAGGAACGTGGAAGAGACATTACTTGTGACAAAAGTGATTTCAACCTCATTTTTTATACCCTGACCTATTTTTGTGATCTAAAATGATACTCTATGTTGGGTAAGCTGTAAATTGTGAACATGTTTTAGGATCATCCAAACTTATAACGAAATAACATCATCTAAGCCAACATCACTGCATAAGAGATGAACGATTTTATATTCATGTTGGGTCCAAGCTGGTCCAAGGGAAATTACTTTTACTCGCTGTTTTGTAATGTTTTCATTTTTTTTACCTTCCCCTCTACTAGTAATCTATAAAATCCTGAAAATCTACCAATACCGATGAGGCCAATGTGGATATCGTCCGGATGGTTGTTATCTTTGCAACAGCTGGCGTTCTGGTCCATTGAGAATCATTGAAAGAAGCAAATGATCCAGGGACAATTGAAAGAGCATACTTTTGTTAAAGGACTTTTCCTTCCTTGATATTACGACGGATGGCTGATCAGCCGTGCACCATTCACCACCACTCGGCATCATGTAAAAAGGAGGGGTTCTGCAAATTTTAGTCGGATGTCGAAGCAAGCGACCGAACAAAAAGGCCAATCGGTGAACCACCATCATTCGGTTATGATGTCGATTTATGATCCTTTTGACACATGATATCCAAAATACAGTATCCTGAAATTGTTTCATAGTGAAAAGGATTTAAATCTATTTCAGTTATTTATCAGATTTTAATAATTTTGTATTACGGACGTTCTCTATTAAGGACGAATGTTCTCCAAATCCAATTTTTTTTTTTTGGCATTTTGTTTCATTTTACATATGGATAAGAAATTTAAAAAATTAAGTAACAAGACGCCAACTGTAGGAGAAAGAATAAGATTTTTTTTTAATTTAGAATAAAATCGAGTTGTTTTTCCTACAATTCAAAGCCAGGTTTAAAAAATTAAAAATTGGAAAAAAGTTTGAAGTTCTGAAAAATTCCGGTGAAAAATGGAGAAAATATTTGATGTCTCAAGAACTGTTAGTGGTAGGTAAAAACCGTTAAGGCGAATAAATGTAGGAAATTTTATTTGCTTTAAATTTAGTTATGTGCATTTTTATACCCGTATGGTGAAACCAAAGGGTATATTAACTTTGCCTTACCGTTTGTAACGCCAAGATCCCGTCATCACACACAAAAATGAATTACACCAGTGTGTTTAGAATGATAAAAATAATTAATTTCTGCATGTCCGTCCGTCCGTCCGATTGTCTGTCCGTCTGTCTGTCTGTCTGTCTGTCTGTCTGTCTGTCTGTCTGTCTGTCTGTCTGTCTGTCTGTCTGTCTGTCTGTCTGTCTGTCTGTCTGTCTGTCTGTCCGTCTGTCTGTGGCGCGGATTGCGGGCGCACGAATTGAGCTAGAGACTTGAAATTTTGCGTGGATCCGTTTTTCGTAAAATGCGAGGCTAAGTTCGTTAATGGGCAAAAATGGACCATTAGGGGGGGTACCCCCCATACGAACGAAAACGATTTTTGGAAATATTTCAAAAACGGTGCGTATGATTCTACATAAAACTTCCATACATGAAAATCCGATTGGAATAAATTTTAAAAAATGTTATTGGAAAGTTTGACTTCAAAGTGGAATTTTGGTACAACTGTTCGAATTTTGATACGAATATCACCATACGGGTCTCCAATGATTGCCAGATTGGCAATTATAGCTTTTGTTATGTTTTTATCAACAGCTAATAGTTTTCGATAAATTTTCAAAAAATGGTGTTTAACACGTTCGTGACATTTGCTTTTTCAACGGGTGGTACACTAGCGATTTGTTTTCTGGCGGTTGTGCGCCATCGGTGGTACACGGTGCGTGTTTTTATATAGATTTTTTGCAGTTGCACACATTTTATGGTAATAAAATAACATTTAGGTATAATTTTGTTTCAATTTTTTTTCTCTTAGTGCCTTTTTGACTGACAACTAAATATTCGAAAAGGGCTTAAAACTGTCGTGGCAGTTAGAGTGTTAAGATTCTGTATACATTTTAATAAAAAAAAAAATTCTGTGCGCATTTTAATAAAAATAAATATTCTAATAAATCAAACGGGCCTTAGTGGAAAATTTAGTGGCAATTTTTTTTTTATTAAAATGGATACATAAAATCGTTCAATATATTTGATTGCTCTGCCAATTGACCGAATCAACAAATTTTGTAATATTTTCTGACTATTTCCACTCCATTAACTTTATACGTTCGTTAAAAGTTGAAGAGTGCAAATATTTCCAATATGGACAAAATTTAATAAATCAATAGCAAAAAATATATTCAGTTCCCTAAACTATTGTAAAACCATTTTGAAAGCCACCTATTTACAACTACATCTGATAGTGTGGTGTTGTTATTATGTTCTATTAAATATATCCAATAACCCCTGTGGCCATATTCGATGAGAGATCGTTTTGTGAAGCATAGAAACATCAACCTCAATCAGGACCTTCCTTTGGTTCCGAACTATTTGAGTTAGACAAACAAAAACGCTGCCAAGATTCAATGATCTGCAACAAAGACATAAATTACATCCACAAACGGACAATACGAAGGTAATTAGAAGAGTTTGCTGATACTATTAGTAGCCATAATGTCCTGAAACTTTTATATTGAATACACGTACCATTCAATAGAATAGAACGGAAATGGTCGTGACCGAAGCTACAAAAGATGAGATGTGTTGCTTTTTCAGACAAAATAAATGCCTCAATTGCCATGTTGAATAAAAGTAAATCGGTCTAAACGATCAATAGATTGTGCCATGATTACATTTCAACAATGTTTATAGAAAATGCTGTAATTGTTGTCACCTGTTTTTCTTTGTACTGAGCATATTTTTATATTTGATTTCTTTAACTATTGAATTAAAGACTAGTTTGATTCGCATCAAAAAATCTTTTTCCTACAATAATAATTTTGATTAACGTATCAATCAAAATAAGTTCTCTAGTTTTGTATTAACTATTCATACCGAAAAGTTCGACGCAGGGAGGGAGATTAAAATTAGCGTGAACTTTTTGATGTACAGGCCCTTATTACATCAAGACTTCAAAGACAGCAAATTTATTATTTATCTATCAGTAGCTTGCACAACAGTCGTTACCGGGTTCAAGTCTTTTGCATATATTTTTTGGACCAAAAACCGAGAAATTACTTAAAAACTTTTGAAAAAAAATCATATGCCTTCAGGACTCTCATTTCGAATATTGAAACTCTAAGGCCAGATTCGAGATCAGCGACCTGAAAACCCCCTAATACCAGTTTTCCCGTGAAAAAATGTGAAACTACGCATTTTGATAGTGGTTGTTAATGGTTTCAGGGTAAAGGAGTTAGCAGGGATGGGACGGAGAACCTTGGATCAACCTATGATCTAAAATACGCTCTTTGATGCTAGTAAATCTCCCTTAAAATACAAATTAGTTCAGTAGTTTTCAAGTGATAGGCGAACAGACTAAAAATCAGAAATCAATATACATAAACCGAGAAACTGGTAAGACAGAAGAGGACAATTGAGTTGGCCAATGGCCTAAAACCTGCTCATTAACACTAGTAAGGTCCCCGGGGAGTTTCATCCAAATCGGTTCAGTGGTTCCAGAGTTTTAAGCGGACAGGCAGACAGATAGACACACAAGCCTATTATTAAATAGATTCTAACACTTAATTGAAAAATCCAGCACAAAAATTTTGTTTCCAGGACGTCGGAACAACATGCCTGATTCCGAGATTGTTCCGGCCAAACCGGGCCATAGTCACCCAGGCTACCCAAGTAGCACAAAAGGTCAAAAAGTGGTCGTCGCGACCATGAAGATTCGATGTTAAAGTCGCCACGACCACTTTACGACCTTTTGTGCTCCTTGGGTATTTATCAAAATAAATAAATATTAAAAATCCTAGAGGTTGCGAAATTCAAAAAGATAATTTAAAACTTTCGTTTTAATCATATGTTTAAACGCTTTTTGCCTGAGACTGCTTTTTCAAAAAAAAAGTTTCGCTTGCGGCGCATTATTCTGTTGTGTCATTTTTTGAAACACGTATTTGGCGAGTTCTTTGAAAATATTCCCAAAACAAAAAAAAGAACAAATAAAACGACCATTGAGTATAATAATTATTATCAATAATTTATTATTGCTTTAATATATCCTTTATATAATATTACAGATCGGAACGCCCGTGGCTAAACTACTATTATACAATTCGAATTTCATATTCATTTGTCCCTACTAGTTATCATACAAGATTTTGTTATAATCACTTACTTATAATCTGACCATTTCTTATTCCATTACTCATAAAATTCGTTCTTAAATTTAGCACAAAAATTCTATAGATATAATAATAATATTTATGTATAATAATTGTATTTTAGTATTGTTTCAATATAATATTTATACTATATCATCATATCAGCTTTATAAAACATTCGGATTTTTTTTTTATTATAATTGCAAATGACTATTCAGATGTATGAGGAGGATAAAATAGCATCCGCAATAACAACAAGTGGTCAATTTTTATCTTTGACCCTTGCCAATTCCATCATCGGTCATCGGGTGCATAACTTCAGCAACATATATATATTTTTTTTATCTTTGTCTTATATTATGTTGTACCCTGAAGAAGGGCATAATATTTTTTCCATTTATTTTCATTGTTTTACTGTTCGTTCAATGCTTTTTGGTATTTTTTTTTGTTTTATATCCAAAGAAAGCATAGAGGATATTTTGAAAATATACCCATAGATTTTTATATAAATGTTTATATACAGTATATGGTCACTAGAATCCTCGTATATAACATTCAATCAAGATTTATGTATTTACAGATTAAATAGACAACTGAAATGGATACAGCACCCACCCTTAAGGTCATCGACATAACATATATGGTTTACTTTAATCGAATTTCAATAAATTATCAATCAGTCTTTCTTGCTCCTTAATCCTATAACTTAACCAGAACATTTATACTTGATTCACAGACAATCATTTTATATATATTTCGATACACTTCCCTCCCCTCGTACTCGTTCGCTGCCAACATATAAAACTAGCAAAATTTCACAAAATTTTCAGCAAGTTATGTATGTATGTATGAATCTCTTTATTCGTTTACATTAATAAATTAATACAGTATATTAAAATATAAAATATATGTGTATGGCACCTGAAAGTAAAATTAACATTTTTACTTAGATCATACATCATCCACCTGAGTATTAGAGCTACTGTAGCTAATAAGACTTCGATTGGCCGATGGAGCATAAATCATATCACTATCAGAGTCCTGTCGTCGTTTTCCCCCGTTACTAAGACCAAAGTTACCCACCATCATATTATGACCACCATCGCCAATAGTACTATTATTATTGTTGTTACTTCCGATGCTACTTATGCTTTTATTATACAAATTACGACTAGGATTTTCTCGCCAATTTAGGTAACTGCCGCTAATACTATCTGGTGGATTAGTTTCACCAACTTTTATATAAAGTTGTTCGTCCTGTTGAATCATTGAACGCGATTCGCCACAGCCACTCCCGCCGCCATCGTCACAACTTCCAATCCCTTGATAATCAGATGCTGTGGTCGTAGTACTTGCCATTGTCGCTGTACTTCCACTATGATTCTTGGAATTAACATTTATGTCGTTCATACCAATTCTATTGCAGCTACCAACACCACCACCGCCGAAACCACCATCACCTACAATTCTATTGGGACCACCACCATTAACCATTTTATCTGTAGATAAACCATCCGCCCCAAATCCGATTTGAAAGTTTTGAGGACGTGCAAATTTGAATCGACCCCGTCTTATCGTACTGATGGGGGTTTGTGGCATCGATGTACAAGGGTTAAACGTGTGACAATTTGTCATGTTATTCAGTTTATTCTCGGTTATGTGAATTTTCTCTTTTGGATGAAAATACGATTCCGAATAGACGGATCGGTTTCCCATTGGGTAGACATCGTTTGACGATTGATAAACATTCGATTGATTTGGACGATAGATCTGGTATGTGCTATTAGGATAATTGGCAAAACGAGACATGGTACCAACGATAGACGATGTCGCATATGGTGCTGGAGAACGATTTCCAGTATTCGTACTGTATTCGCTTGGGGTCTTTCCAAATGTCGATACTTCCGCATAGTCACCGGGGATGTTGGAATAATCGCCCATAAATCTGCAAATGAAATTAAGATAGAAAGGTGTTGATAATTTTAAATAAATTTATTGCTTTAAACTCTATTCTACTCTGTTATTCTCCAAAAGCAACGTAAAATTGGGGAAATTTGGGAAACGACCCTACATAAAAATTGATTTTAATGAGCCCTAATGGCAAGGGTTGTCCATAAAAAGGTAGTTCAGGAGGCATTATAGCCATTTTAGGCAACATTTTCCATTTACGATGAAAAAACAAGCCGAAAAACATTACACAAAATTGAAATGGTTCTGTTCTACACGAGAATTTCGTATTTAAAAGAAAAGTTTTTAACCATAATGTTTGTTGAGCGGACACAAAGGGAAAATGGAAAATCACAATACAAAAATTGGGATTAGTACGAGAATTATAAACTGTGTGTTAGTTGTTTGTCAATTTTTGGCAAAATATAATGTAAGACACCGCCCAACAGCCATTTTATTGCCAAAAATATTACAGCCATATTATGGTAATTTGACCACGCTGGTTGCGAATTTAAAAGTGGTTTGGCTAGATTTCCTCTATTCCTGGCAACAAAATAATCTTTTTAAAGATAGGGTAGCTTTTTTTTTAAGTTATTGCGTGATAAGATGAGTGGGGTAGAGGAGGGGGAGGGTGTGAGGTTGGGTGATTCGAAACATAAATTATTATTTGCCAGAAAAGAAAAGTGCGCCGCATGCAAGATTTTTTAAACAGAATGCGGCGAAAAGATTTTACTCAAGAGCAACACATTCCAAAGCGAAAATTACCTTAGTTTTTCGCGCTCTTTACATTCCATAAATAATGGCAACGGAAATCTTTAAATTACCGATAAAGACAAAAGCGCCGCAGGCAAAAACCTTTGAAATATATGCGTTATTTGTAAAAAAAAATACTTTGCAGGGAAAAAATGTAACTTGCGGCAGGCTCTAGCCAAAGTAGAATGTTTTTCGCAAATTTAGTATTTTTTTCTAGTGTTTGATAAAATACAACACTATAATTGAAAAATCCGGGGCAAAAGTTTCGTTTCCGGGACGACGGGGCAGTATCCTTAAATCTGGGACTATCTCAGCCATTCATGGCCGTATGGTCACCCTATTTAGGCAAAAAAGAGCAACATGTTCTTTAGTATCTTCCTAATTAGAGTGAATCTATTCAAGCGGAAGTCTATCCAAGCTGATTTAGGATAAGAAAAATGTGTCCCAATGTTTTCGACTCAAAACATTCCACGTAAGTAACTGTCATTTACGAAATGAGAAAAACATCACTCTGAGGTAAAATTTTTGTCAAAAATTAAACATTTTTTGTTGAGAATTAAACTTTTTTTTGTAAAGTTCAACATTTGTTTGATTTTAAGCAAAAACTCTAGAGTCAGAGAGTGTATACTTTATTCACAACGATTTTGTAAGAAAAAACATAACAAAAGCTATAATTGCCAATCTGGCAATCATTGAAGACCCGTATGGTGATATTCGTATCAAAATTCGAACAGTTGTACCAAGATTCCACTTTGAAGTCAAACTTTCCAATAAGATTTTTTAAAATTTATTTCAATCGGATTTTGATGTATGGGAGTTTTATATAGAATCATATCCTAACTAACTTTTGTTCTTGCACTTTTTTGATAAGATGCAATGTTTTTGAGATATTCGCAAAAATCGATTTCGTTCGTATGGGGGGTACCCAACCCCCCCCCCCCCCCCCCCCACCCCTAATGGTCCATTTTTGCCCATGAACGAACTTAGCCTCGCATTTTACGAAAAACGGATCTGTGCAAACTTTCAAGTCTCTAGCTCAATCCGTGCGCCCGCAATCCGCGCCACAGGCGGACGGACGGACAGACAGACGGACGGACAGACGGACAGACGGACAGACGGACAGACAGACGGACAGATGGACAGACAGACGGACGGACATGCAAAATTCAATTTTTTTATCATTCTAAACACACTGGTGTAATTCATTTTTCTGTGTGATGACGGGATCTTGGCGTTACAAACGGTAAGGCAAAGTTAATATACCCTTTGGTTTCACCATACGGGTATAAAAAGTCGAAATTTTGACAATTTCGACCAAAAAGAGCAGATCATTCGAATACGCCATAAGTGTAAAAGTTTTTAGAGTAGAGTGAATTGAACTTAAACAAAATTATATAATTACACCCCCATTCTATAAAAGTGTGACGTATTTTATGGACAGCCCCTTATGTTCCTCCAAAAAAAAACCTTCCTAAAGTCTTCTTATGACCGCTAAAGTTTTTTGAAAAACCAAAAAATTGAAGAAATATACGAAAAAATTAGAAAAAAAGATACCAGCGATCACTTGATTTCGTATTTTTAAAAATTTTCCTATACTGCGAAGCAATTCATACAAATTTTCTCCTATTAAAATTTTTCCTAAAACCTTCAGGTGATTTTCTTGCATCTAGTCAAAAAAAAATCCGATAAACCGTTCGAAAACTTTTTTTTTTTTGAAAAATAAGTTTGAAAAAACGCGGGAGAATCGATTAACATATGCCGGCAGTTTTCTAGGAAAAAAGCGAGCTAGAATTTTTCCAGTTTAATTACATACTTTGAATTGTGCCCAAACTTAACTTAGATGCCAAATTTTAAATTAATCTGAGATTCTCCATCAGCATTCTTTCCCCTAATAAAAAGTCTCTTTTTGTTTAGATGCTACCGGCACTTTTCCTACGCACAAATAAATTGAAGTTTAGCGTTTCTAAATCTAAACCTTTATCTAATTTACTCCCGCAAACAACCATAAAACACAAATGCATATTATTTTAATAATCTGCCAGGTGGCCACGATAGCATTTTATACACACGTACATACATATAAAAAGCATCATCTGATCAACCGCAATTTTATTTACCTGACCACGAATATATTTAACATATTTGTGACAAAATAGCCTGCGCATTAATTATTTTCGACGTGTAATACATAATAGCATTTAAAAAAAATCACCACAGTCCCTAATAAATGAAATCCTACGTTCTTTTTTCCGGTTAGTCGGGAGGAAAACGAATCGAGGCGGAACCTCACATCTCACCTCCGTATAAAAATATGCAAAAACAATTTTCTGGTCATCGTAAATTAAATGTCACCCTCCAACATTCTACGTAATCACACCCCAAAAATTCTACATTTGACATTCCTATATGGGGAAATATTTTAACGTTGCGTGTGTGCGAGGGTGGAGGGGGAAGGGAAGGTGGATATATTTAGTAATATAAAGATATGAGATAGATATGTAGTCGCTTACCTTTGATTACGTTGATGATGCTGCTGGTCGACGGGTAAGGTTGATGCTATACAAACGGGAGCATAGTCCGCTATGTGATCCTTTTGTATATCCGTACTAGTTGTAGTCGATGTGGTGGTCGTCGTTTGCGCTGGCCGCCAAACCATGCCACCACCACCAGATGGATCCAACCAGAATCCATTACCAGTCCGCGATAAACTTGGCATTTTTAGTACACCGTTCGAATGAGCGCCTGTGGGCAATAAATTGTGGATGTCACTTTTATTAAATCTTTTTAAAAATGTCCTAGGAGAAGTCCACGAGTCAACCGTACATTCAACAACATACATACATTCATTACACTTACAACAACCGAACATACGGTAACGTAAAAATCCATCAGGAGAAATGTTGGTACGGAAAGTTCATCGCGTATATGTGGCTGCCTTCGCCACCCGAATTCCATCAGGAAGCATATAGCATAAATACATCTGGGCAGCACGTTAGGCATAAATCGGGTCTATAATATACGAGCCCGTGGGAAATTTCATTTCAAACGACAAAAGAAACAAACTATCAAAGAAAAAAAAAATTAAATCCCGTATAAAAATCACCGAGTCTCACTCATGTATGAATAGAGGATAGTGGATAGCCTCCTTGAAAAGGATCTCCAGCAAACTATGGTACTAAGCTTTATATCCTCAGATAAACGTCGTACGTACATATACGACAACCAACGTCCTTGCAAAGTTGACTCCAATTTCTTTCTTTCCTTCATATGGATTTAAATTCTAGCCGGTTTTCATATTACTGTATTATCTATTTGTCATAGTAGTCCACTTGTATTAAAGTTTGAAAAGGGATCTCTGGATCCCAACATTATCCAAACGACTGAATGAACGTCGGCCATATTTTAAAAACAACCGGCGAAGAATTATCGAAAAAAGAAATTAAGAAAGATTTTTTAATTAAAAATTCTGTTCTAAAATAAATGAACTAAATAAATATAAAAATTTAATTTGAAACCATTTTTAGGGGCAAATCGTAGAAATGGGAAAAAAGAGAGAAAATTGTGAACGTTAATTTGAGTAGCTCCACATTCATTCTATGCAATGCAAGTCCTGCTCCTGCTATACATACAATGTGTAAACAAAGCAATGCACCAATTCAGCTAGAATGAAAAAATTTTGCAATCAAACCGCTGAAATATGAGCTTTTTCGTTTTATTTAATTTCATACCCGTTTCGGATTAAAAACAATTTTTTATTTCATACATGCGATCCAATTTAATACTGATAGGAATATACGAAAAATATGTTAGTCGTGGCATGTAATTTTCACTCAGTTTTTATTTTTATTTAATTCTGTACGAGTGGTAAATTTTTATTTTCCACTTTGTTTTGTCCATCTGAAAGTTGTTGTTTTTTTCATAAAAAAGGGATTCATTTTATTTTATTAGGGCTATGAGAGGTAATTGATATGTTTGTAGTTGTATACGAGCAACAATTAAAATCATTACCTAAAATTTATTAATACGCCGAAAACATAATTTCTGGACCAATTTGTGGGTGGAGTAGCGGTTCACTTATCCCACTCTCTGCGTATGTACGATGATATAATTTGTTTTAATAAATAATGTTGCCGTCATACTACATACAATATCCAACAATTACAATTTGTAGAAATTTCAATTTGTGAATAATTTATTTTAAGCATTTAACTTTTTTCCCCTTCTAGAATCATTTATAATTTTTCGAAAAATTAAAAAAAACCAATTTAGTGCTACAATAAAAATTTCATATGTTGAAAATTTTGAAATAATTTCATTAAAAAAAGAACACCATAAAATTATATCAATTACAGAATAAATAATAATCTTGTAATATTGAAAGTTGCTATCATGGTCGTCGGCAGGGGGGGGGGGGGCAGCGAGTGCACTAGGAACGATTAGGTCGGTCAATTAATGTATTTGACCTTGATTTTTGAAAATATTCACCTGCGGCGCAATTTCTTTTAATAATGCAGATATCGCTCATTTGCGACAACAGTGTCACAATTCAAATATAACAAAAGCTATAATTGACAATCTGGCAATCATTGGAGACCCGTATGGTGATATTCGTATCAAAATTTGAACAGTTGTACCAAAATTCCACTTTGAAGTCAAACTTTCCAATAAGATTTTTTAAAATTTATTCCAATTGGATTTTGATGTATGGGAGTTTTATGTAGAATTATATCCTAAATAACTTTTGTTCTTGCAAGATGCACCGTTTTTGAGATATTCGCAAAAAACGTTTTCGTTCGTATGGGGGGTACCCCCCTAATGGTCCATTTTTGCCCATTAACGAACTTAGCCTCGCATTTTACGAAAAACGGATCCACGCGAAATTTCAAGTCTCTAGCTCAATCCGTGCGCCTGCAATCCGAGCCACAGACAGACGGACAAACGGACGGACAGACAGGCGGACAGACAGACAGACGGACAGACAGACAGACGGACAGACAGACAGACGGACGGACATGCAAAAATCAATTATTTTTATCATTCTAAACACACTGGTGTAATTCATTTTTATGTGTGATGACGGGATCTTGGCGTTACAAACGGTAAGGCAAAGTTAATATACCCTTTGGTATCACCATACGGGTATAAAAACGTGATTTTTTACGAAACACTTTTTAAAGTTTTGGATTGAGGGATTTTGTACCAAATACTGTGAGTACTACAATGTTACAAATACTCTCCCATGGCGAGTATTTTTTGTAGAGCTAAGACGTTTTGTCAAATGTAAGAACAAGTCAAAGCGAGTCTTTCTGCATCATTAAAGGCTTTCCTCCATTACCATGACTTCTGTAACTGCAAAAAAATGCAGAAAACTAGAGCAAGATAGACTTATATAGATCTAAAAAGGAATGACTGAATACAAGTTAAACGCTATCCCTTCCAGTTTTACGATTTTATAGCAATCATATCAAACCTTATGCTATGAATATAATGTTCAAATTGGCATGGTAACAAAGCTTTTGACTATGCATGCGAAGGAGAAAAATGACATCACGCTATAATAACAGTTTGAATGTGTCCGTGCTTACTATTCACTTACAGGTACAATGTGTGATTGTAGTAGAAATCGCCATAAAATCGCCATAAAAAACAGGGGAAATTATTCTTGCAGTTGCCGACAAATTTTTGCAGTTGATTCTTATCTCCCTTTCTCGTCAACGTATCTTCACATAAATGTGTCTCTATTTTTTTGCAGTTGCCGAAGTCATGGTAATGGAGGGCCTCCTTAACCCATTAAGGACCGGAAACTTTCAACGCTGGAATTTTATGATGAATTTTTCAGGAACGTCTTCTTTTATGCTAAAAATCATCCCTGCAAAAAATAAATTTGTTTGGTTTTTTTTTCCGGAAGTTATTAGCCGTGTGGTCAACCACACGCTGGGACCCATAGCACTTTTCATTTTTTTCTTCAGTACAAATTTCTGTGTTTAGTTTCTTTGTAAATGGTAAGTATTTAGGTATGTATAAGGGCAGGGAATATTGCAAGGTAAGGTTAGTAATAACAGGTAAGTATAAAAAGCAAAATTGAATGAGTTTCAAACATTTATTTGATGTTTTGAAGCAGTTCTCTGGGTGAACGTGCACGTTACACTTTTCACATACAAAAACTGTGGCTTTTGGTGTGCAAACAATACAGCGGCGGCGGTTTTCAGTTTTGATTGGAACGTGCATACCGGTCACATGTGGTAGATTGTTCGGATGGTAAACATCTCCTGGTGCGTTTAGTGAGTCCTCCGACGCAAAAAGAAGGTGCTTCACAATGACATTCTTGAAATCTAACTGGGGCATCGGTTTTGTCTTGGCAGACGTAGCCACGAAGCAGTGTAATTTCCAGGCATTTACCGCAGCACTATCCAAACACTGTACCAATAATGGCCGCACTTTTGCAAATTTATCACCCGACTCTAACGTGTCATTGTTTGCGATATGAAAATTTGATTTAAACCGAAGGAAGGTATTCCGCGGCATTGTTTGTCGTATGATTGGTATGCCAAATGCAGGATCCAAACTCCAAAACAATTTCACTTGTGGCACATGATGATATCCGGAAAATAGGAGTATTCCCATGAAACGTTGCATCTCATATTTATCGCATAATTTTGTAACATTGCGTTGTGCAGCATAACGATTAGTCTCCTTCACAAGCATTTCAATCACAGTATCATCAAAAAATAATTTAAACAATTCAAATGGATTTTTTTCGCCTTCCTTCAGTGGCTCGTGCACCGGGTGAATATCGTATTTGAATCGGGTTGTCCTTCTCCAATTTGGTTTAAAATCAGTTTTGGATCGGTATTTTTCTGCTGGTGGCTCATGTTTCGATGTTGATGGCTCAGGATCTTTCACTTCTTGAGGTCCACCGTAATCCTCAACATTTGATTCAAAAATGACCTCAATCGTGCCTACACACACGAACGCAATTAGCCAAACACAATTAAAAACCCACAACAAAATACTTACCGGCAACTTCATTTAATGGGCTCAAATCACACGCAATATTTGTTGAGATCTCATCATCATCAATAAATTCGTCGTCCGAGTCCCCCACAATATTATCCGGCGGCAAACAAACTACCGTTTC
This sequence comes from Chrysopilus asiliformis, assembly GCA_964034945.1. NCBI lineage: Eukaryota > Metazoa > Arthropoda > Insecta > Diptera > Rhagionidae > Chrysopilus > Chrysopilus asiliformis. The sequence continues at coordinate 43,926,708 of OZ035960.1, read as the reverse complement.
AATAGCTAATGAAGGGTCATCTTCCGAGAAATTGTTCATAATATCGATTAACTCCTGGTTTGTTAAAAACTTTCGGCGTGACATTTTGTTTTATTTTCACTCTTTTACACGAAAAACAATTGCGACCTTTACATATGAGCTCTAACTCTAACTAACGGGCGAAGCAATTGATTACAAAAATGTGCACAACGTGCACTGCAAATGTTATTACGGGTCCCAACGTGTGTTCAACGACACGGCATTTTTCGACGACCCATGGCAGCAAGTTAGGGTCGCCAGTGGTGCCGGAGAAATTACCAAAATTATATTTGTGCCTTTGCCAACATACTCCATAACAAACAAATTAATTTTTATTTTTGTTTATGTTATTTTTTTTTAAATTGAAAAAAATGCATTTTTTACACACTTTTTCAACCTGTCCAGGTGAACCCGTAGAAAGGTGAAAATTGTCCAAAATATATATTTTTGTATTGCCAAGACACCAAACCTAATTATAAGCCCAACAATCATTTCATTATTATGTTTTAAATATGTTTACTGTTCGACCAAAGTTAGGCGTGTGGTTGAACACACGGAGGTCCAAAATGGGTTAACTCAAAAATGCTAATTTTTGAGTTATGTCACCATTGCCGCAAGTGAGGGATATTCATTTTTTTAAATAAAAAATGTGCCTGTGGGGCAAATTTCGTTACACATCAAAGAATGATGATCCTATTTTTATGTACTTAATCACAAACAAACATTGAGACAAACCTTCTTTTTTCTGATCGGTCTCTCAAAATTTCCAAGTACACAAAAATGCGTTTTTATCAAGTTTTTTAAAAAAGTTTTGTATTCACGATGGAGACCGACTCAAGAACGAGGGCAGGTAGACCCTTACTGATCACTACGAAATCCGTTTGAGGGAAAATATGAGTATGTCTGTGCATATGTCTGTCCGTCTGTTCGTTGTACGTATCTTAAATAACTTAAGAACGCGTTGAGCTAGCGACCTGAAATTTTTTGTAAATGAATAGTGCGAAAATCGTAGTTTGTCCATCAACTTTTGGATAAGTAACGTTAGTTGTAACAGGTACCTCCCATACATTTTTTTTGGCTGCTATATATTTAAATACCTTCTAGAGTAATTAAAAACTGGCTATCAGTATAGTACATTTTATACTGAATAAAAATTTAACATTGAAATTCAAGGTTTTTCAAGAAAAGATCTTAACGACTTCAAGATGTTGCTCTCTAAATGGTTTTATTTGCCGTCAAGGGCATTCAAAGGAAAAGAAAAAAATTTTATATTAACAAGAAAAACGATTAAATCCGAAAAACATTCCTTAAATATATATATTTTTTATATTATATTTATTTTCTTTTCACATATATCGATTGAACATAAAACTGTTCAAATCTAAAGTCGTCGTCGGAAAGGACGAACCGAACTCAATAAAAAGTGAACAGCTAGCCATCGTACGACTTTACCAAATATTTACTCCTTCAGTTCAAATTTATCACTTACTTCCGCTCTTCGTTAACTTAATTACGGCATTGAGGTACACAAACAGTCGTTACGGAGAATAATGGGTAAAGGTCCTTTCTTGTGTCGGAAAAGGCCCCCCTCGTGATAAACACAAACACCACACAAGTTAGCCAAAATCAACATCTATAGCCGAAGCCAACTTGGCGGCTGGTCGCCTTAGAACTTTTGGTTAACCTTACTGAGCTACCAGACATCCGGATCTCAGTCCTCGAAATGAAAAGGAGTTCTCGGAAAAGCAGAGAAAAAAATGCCATGGAAAAAGTAAACTAAACGAAACGAAACGCCGGTTAACCCTCAATTGGATGGAGTACTAGTACGAAGAGGTTATCCATTAACACATAGCAATGGCAACAGTAGCACACACTTATATATCTATGGATATTTGTGAAAATATGTAGTGTTGGTATGTATTTTCCTCAGAAGGACAATAAAATCAACTTCTCCAAGCAACAATCATACACAGTAGTCGTTTCTGAAGTTATATCGTCTCTTTTGGTCCATTTCTATTTGGATTTTACTTACCTCGAATCGAGCTGAGGGCGGTCTGTTTCATCAGCATGTGCTTCCTTTTGACAAACACCATCGCTCCAAAGGATAACATCATTACGGCTAAAATAGATCCAAGCATTGCTATAAACCACGGCTGAGTGAGAACATCGTCCATGTGCTCGTGATTGATGGGGTATCTGAAGAATTCAAGAAAACAATTTGTTATCAAGGATATATAAGTTCTTGAGCCTGGTATGTTATACGCCTAAAAGACTATCTCATTGTTAGTACCATCTGAAGATCCGAAAATCCCCAGAATATTCACACACACGGACATACATTTACAAAAAGCGTGTAACATCACTTGCAAAAATTGCCTAAAATCTTTTTTTTTTTTTTGAGCACAACACCGCAGTTGTTCGGTAACTAACCTGTGAGATGTGAATTGGTCCAAGCGTTTCGTGATGGGATCTAGGCGTAATGTTGCTGGTAGACTGTAGGGTCCAAGGCCAGCTTTATTAGCAGCTGCTACGCTCACTGTGTATGTAACACCCTCGGTGAGATTCGCCAGCATTAGGGTCGGAGTGGCAGCATCAATAGTTACATTCGTGAGTATCCTGGACAAATTTAGTTTTGGATCCACCCCACGGACAATTATGTGATATGTTAATAGAATGCCTGTAATTACGATGAAATGGAAAAAAACGAATCATTTCATTTCGGGATTAATCTCCACCCAATGCATTGTGCTATTTTGTGCAAATTACCATTGTGCGCTTTAAGGGCTGGTGCTTTCCATTTCAGGAATACAGCTGATGAATTCAACAGTAACGCCTCCATATGGGATGGTGGTTCACTGGGTACTGGAAAAAAATAGAGGAAAAAAATTCTGATTAATGACCTTTGGAATTAATTTTGGCGAGTAAAAGGAAATCGCTTAGAATCAATTTTTCAATTAAAATGTTGCTGTTAAAAAATCTGTCAGCTATACGATTTTTAATTTACGATTTCCTGTCAAGCATTACAAGGCTAATTAACTTAAGTGTGTTGGGTAAAATTTTAATGTCTGTATTGAATTAGCTCTGGTTTTTGGTTTTCCCTACCATTGTTTTCCAACTCTACATGTTTTTTGGGTTCGCGAATGTAAATCCATTCACAAAAGCTTTAAGAGGCTGTGAAATTAATGGGGAAATTCTAATTTTCAAAAACAAATTTACGCGGCTCATCTGAAAACATTTTGCAAGAAACACTATTCAATTTGACTCGATTTCAAAATTTGAAACCATTATGTGGAAATTCCCCAAGTAGTTTTCTTGCATAGTTTTTCTTGCATAATTTTTCTTGCGTAGTTTTTCTTGGATTTTTTAAAAGTATTCTAGTTTGAATTTAACATTTGCCATTGTGTGAAATCGTATTCCATTTTTTTTTTGTTGATAAAATGCAAAAGTGTTGAAATAATTATTTAAACCATTTTTTATTTGAATCTTTGGAGACTGAAAACTTCGTCTATTTTATGAAAAAAAAATGAATCTTTCAAGCATTTTGGCCGAATTTTCCAAGAGTTTCCAACAGACAAACCGAGGAACATTTAGGCATCTATAAAAGCGTGAAATTTGGCACACATACGTAACTCCGGCGACAATAACACATGTATATTCGTATGCACCAAACAACAAAATGGCGACTGTCGGGCCATATTGTATATACAGTAGAATCCCGATAATTCGTATTTCAAGGGACCAGCAAATTCATACGAATTAGCGGGATATACGAATTATCGGGGTACGAATTATCGGGATTTTTTTCAATGGACCAGCAAATTCATACGAATTAGCGGGATATACGAATTATCGGGGTACGAATTATCGGGATTTTTTTCAAGGGACCAGCAAATTCATACGAATTAGCGGGATATACGAATTATCGGGGTACGAATTATCGGGATTTTTTTCAAGGGACCAGCAAATTCATACGAATTAGCGGGATATACGAATTATCGGGGTACGAATTATCGGGATTCTACTGTATTAATTATACCAAGTTATCCATCGTGTGTGGTCTTATATGAAAGGGCTTGAAAAAAAAACTTTTTTTTTAATAAATGTAATAAAAAGGACATTTTTTTGCGTTGGAGTATTGTGTCTTAGAACTAAAAGCGGTATAAAAACATAATAAAATCAAAACAGTATTTATCTCGGTGATATAAGACGCCTAAACATTTTTTTCCCTTTTTGGAACACATTAAAAGCTTTAAAAAAATTTCACTGGTTTTATGCAGTTTGAATTCTCTATAACAAAAGCGCGTCCGTCTGTCCCTGAACACCATAACTCTAGCAGGAATTAAGCTAGAACCTTGAAATTTTACACAGACAAGTTCCCTAGAAAAGGTAAGGCTAAAGCCAAATCTCCATACAGCCGATGTTTTTAATCTGATAAATGTATGGGACCCACTTATGCAAAGACAGCTTGGACAGAAAGGGAGAAAACAATCATCCTACAAATTTTGTCGTCTTCTGCAGTTCTAAAAAGTTCTAATTTCCCCAACAGATGAACTTGTTCGTCAATGTGATTTCTGGCATTTTCATCTGCAGTTACATACTGTCACAATAACCGCACACGAAACTGTTATACATTATCAATTTCCTTATAGCAAGATGTGATTGTAGATTGATTTGTATGCCATTGGGTTAACGCTGAAATTAGCATAAAATGAAAGGTGGAAGTGCATAATTTCCTAACATATGGTTCATTCAGTTACTCTTACAAAAAATCCCAAAAGTTTATCTCTTCCTGGTTTTCTGATTTTTTCCGTCAGATAAGGAAATCCGCTGTATGGAGATCACGCTTAAGTGGTTGGGCAAAATCGGACCAATCTTTTCCTGCTCCTCCATACACAAGAAATAGTTTTTTGAGATTTCCTTGAAAACGATGAGTCATATCGAAAAATTTGTAAAGGAAAAATGTGTTCAGAATATGATTTTATATAACTATTTCTTACATCAGATTCCAATCATACATTTTCTCGTCCACCATAAAAACAAAAAAAAATAGTTTGAACTTCTCAACATTTGGTGTGACCTTCACGTAAAAAGCAAATATTTCACGGTAGCTTTTCTTATGTTTTATCAAACAATTAAATCTCCGGGGTAGTTAACCACCAAAGATAACTGGTTTAGAGTCAAAAAATCAAAGTAATAAAAAGAAAAGCCACACAAAAATTTAATCTCATTTTTTCAGCAGCAAAAGGTCAAATTTGTTTTGCGTATATGTACAGAAAAAGCATATTTGACATTTTAACAACATTTTCAATATTTAAAAAAATATTCCTTAAATTTGGGAAAAATTTGGTATACGAACAAAAGTGGGTACGTACCTAAACCGAAATTAAATCAGTTGATAAAATTGTTTCTGTTTTCGTGCAAAAGAAAACAATTTAAATAATTCGATTATCTTTTCCTCTTTCCTTTATTTAAAAATCACAGGAAAAATCACAAGAGGACTTCTTCTTTGCAGGTAAAGTCCTGCATACAAAAACCGCATCTTGAAATAAAAATTCAAAGAAAAAAAAAACATTGAGATGAAACTTTTCGTGACATGAAATTTTTGCCTTTTCCCGAACAAAGTCTGTCTGTCGGATATGGTAGCATCCACATCACCACAAAGAGTTCAAACTCGTCACATTACCTTAAACCATTCGGTTATTTATTTATAGTATTATATCTTTGTGCATATACATACACATTCATAGGATTATAAACAATACATGCTTGTATATCCTTCAGATAAATACCATATATTTGTATGTCGGTATAATAATATGGATGAGCAACTTTCGTAAGGATACATATTCTGTCTTTTGCAAACAAGAAACGAATTAATTTCGAGTTTCGAAAAGAAAATGCTCCATCATTGAAGGGAAATTGTAACCCATTCCTTATTTTATTTATTCTTTTTATATTCTCGTTCCATCATAGTATGTAAAAGCTTTAGCTTTAGCTTCCTACCAACCTTTAACCATATATAATACGCTTATACATTTAAAATGGTGCTGGAGCGCTGGTATTTAATGTTGGAGTCCTTGAATGAACAACAAATACTTGTGCACACGAAAAGTGAATTCCATGATGTGTTGTTATTCAAAGAGCGAAGTTTGTTTAAACAGCGGAATGCATACCACTCTTATGTACATTCAGAATGGTAGCACAATTGGTTACGCTCCGTTTTCGTTCTATCCTCATTATAGGTGATATATGCGGATACATATACAGGAATTGCAAGCATCCTGATGCGCCAGGATCCTACTTTCAATTCCACATATACGTCAATTTCACATAAACAAAGCTTGATGAGTAAACAAAAATAGAAAAAAAAGATAGAGCGGTAAAGAAAACCTCTCACCGAAATAGAAAACTGAAAAGCTATCTATTTGAACAGCATCTGAAGTACGTATTGCATTGCATAAAAAATAACTGAAAAAAAAACACTAGCAGCATATTCTGGTACTTACCATCTTCCATCGTACGTGAAATTCTCGAATTGGACGGTTTTCCCTCGACTGACTTATAAAATGGCACGATGAAAAATTCATATCGTGTGTACTTCATCAGTCCGGTTACTGTACAAGTGGATGCACCACCACCATTCAGGACCGTCAACATTTTGTATGTTGAGTTTTCGGTATTTGATGATGTTGTAGTCGACTTTCCCCTATTCGGTTCACTCAGTCGACGTGCATAGATGTAGAATCCTTCCACATATCGACCATTAATTATCTGATAGTTCCCATTTAGTAAATGAATAGAAATGAAATTTTATTAATTAGTAAAAATCTATGTTTTGACTTATCAAAAAAAAACATGCAAAAAAAAAAACAACATATCGCACAATTGCGACAAAAGCGACATAACTCAATAAACGTGAGTTTTCAGGACGCAAGTTTTAAGGTTTGGGATTGCGTGATTTTGTACTAAATTCTGTAAGTACGATATTAAATTCTGTAAGTACGATATTAAATTCTGTAAGTACGATATTACAAACGCTCTCCGATGGCGAGTATATCTTGTATAGGTAAGACTTTCCGTCAGAGGAGAGAACAGATCAAAACGAATCCTTCTACATCATTAACTCGAAAGTACTTATTTTTGAGTTTTGTCACTTTTCTCGCAAAAGAAAATATAGCATATTTTCTTACCTGCCATACTAATTTCATGCTCTTTGAGTCACCAGAGCTTGCATTCACCAGCTCGGCGACATCGCCCGATAATAGGCTTGCACGGGCTTCACTTAAATCCAGCCCTGAATTGTAACTTCTCTGAAAGTGCAACATAATTTCCAATTGAAATTTCGACTCAAATACTTAAAATAAGTAAAAAGTTTTTATACACAAAATCTTGGTGAAAAGTTTAAATACTTATAAACAAATATTACGCCATGATCAAAATAAAAATCTCGGGAAACGAAATGACTTTATGTTGCCTTCCCAAGCTTTGATTTACGTTTAATCGTTAGTTTGGTTTAAAGTATCAGGAAGACCGAGCCATGCTCGGCGACCTCAAAATCCTACTTTTGCTGGTTTTTGGGGAAAAACTAAATTCACATTATCATTATAGAGCTTTTCAAGAGTTTTTAAATTCCCGACCTAGCAAGCTAGAACTAAAACTAACGCGCGATAACAAAATATCATAGAAATCGGTTAAGTGGTTATTGAGTAATCGCTGTCACCGATTTTTGAAACGTTGTTTTGAGACACCAGGTGAGGGTTATCGAGGGGAGGGAAAAGTCAGGTTTGTAGTGGAAAAATCGAAAGCCCTTAGCCCTCTTAGTAATACTGTAAAGTTTTATTAAGATCGGACCACCTAATTCGAAGATACCAGGCGAGGGGTATCGAGGGGGGATTTTCTCAGAGGTGAGACCTATCTAGATCGATTCCTTGTCTCCGAAAATCCCTAACCTCCAAGTTTCGTAAAAATCGTTAGGCAGGTTTTCGAGATCGTTTGTGCAGACAGACAGACAGACAGACAGACAGACATTCCTCGATTATCTAGCTTAATTTTGACTCACTTCCGCATATCCGATTGATTTAAAGTTTCGTCTGATGATAATTTAATATGTATAAATACATACATTAAAAAAACAAAATGGCTGTTGTCGGCGGCTCGTTGTACAAATTAGACGGACAGACGGATGGACATGCGGAAAACAAAATCTTTTGTCATTCCAAACACCCTAGTGTAGGTAATTTTTGTGTCCGACAATTGCTTCGTTGCGTTACAAACGGCATACTAAATCTAATATCATATAGAGTATAATAAGGTAAAAATATTTTTTTAAAACAAGCTGTTACTAAAATTATACTAAAAAGAGAAGAAAACTATTGTGAATCATAAATAAAAGCATAAAAAATATTTACGACTCATTCTTCATATTGATTTTGTTTCTGATTCACAACAACCACTTTTTTGGTAATACACTCAGAAAAATGGAGGCTAACTCGGCGACCTACATACGGCGTAATTGGCCTCTGGCAGGCGCGCGTTCGTGGGCAAGTAAAACTGAGTTGACCTATGGTCGGAGAAATACTGAAAATAAGCCACCAGCAGGTGAAGTAGGGCATTGGGAGCTGCACGAGTTGACCTTAGATAGGTTAACTCTGACCGCTAGCTGGCTTACAGGCACCTCTGTAAGGTCAAAGTTAACCTGACAAAAAGTTGACCTGGACATTTTTCTGAGTGTACACTTGAGTAAAAGCGTGTTTTTAAGAATATTTATTTAAGAAAAATACTGAATTTGAGAAACTTTTAACAAACTAACAGCGGGTTCCATGAAACTTTTAGTGGCCGCTAAATCGGGTCGCTAAAAATTTTGTAAAACACGCCATAAAATTTATTTAGTTTTTAAATTTAAATAAATGCAATATATCACAATAAAGAAAAATGAATTTTTAATATCCCGGAAAATATTTTATGAAGTGTGAAATGTAAAATTCAACACGACGTAAATTTGTCAGATTCTTGTATAGACAACAAGTACATGATGCAGACACACTCATACAGCATAACATAATGTATCCTTAGCATTTAATATCCTTTAACGACTGTAAAATTTACTGGACTATAAATGTGCAGAAATTAACTTACCATGCCGACAGCAACTGGTTCCGACAATGGGCTTGGTAACGAAAGGCCATGGGAATTTTCAGCACGTACGATAAAGAAATAATTAAGGCCCGGAGTGAGTCCAATCTGTGTGAAGGATGTATTCTGTAGACGTGTCCCAACCGTTACCCAACCATCTGTGTCATTCCTACCAAACATTTCGACCACATATCCCAGTAGACTTGACGCTCCAATCTTATTGCTTCGGGTCCAGCCAATTGTCACCCCGTTCTCAGTTTTCTCAACAATCTGTGGCTTACCTAATAAAAGACATGGGAAATTTAACAAGACGATTATCGAATGACCAACGTTAAATGGACAATTCTTGCTTTTCTATTGTGTCAAAAATATATAGCATAAAAACATGTCACTATAGTAATACAACGATATCATGATAACAACAGTTCTGATCAATCGATATCACCTATTCATATATTAATATTAATTTACCTGGAGCTCCGGGATATGTTGACACTTCTGGGGCACGATAGAATTTTATGTTGGGATTTGTTGGTAACTCGAGCTTTAGATAGCCACTCCATGTTGATTTCCCGTTACGACTGCTAGCGACACACGTGTATAGGCCAGAATCTTCATTTTTACTCAAATCCATTATAGTCACAGTTCCACTATCTGATATGTTGATTCGTTTGGATGAAACAATCGGGATACCATCTCTGTACCAGGATATGACCGGTGATGGTTTACCAATTGTCTTGCATGGCAGTGATACCATTGATTTAACGGGCAGTGTTTGATTAACAGGTCCTTGGGCGATTATCGGAGGTGGCAATTCATCTTGTGTGTCAATCGATAGTACAACCCGACTACTCACACTACCAACCATATTGACTGCACTGCACACAATCACTTTGCCATTATCGATCCTTTCAACATCTCGAATGGAGAGTACACTTCGACCCTCTGGCATATTATTCACTTCCATCCTGCCATCCTTATAGCCCGGAAACAACAACGAACTGTTGCCCTCGATGGACCAAAATAAACTTGGCTTCGGATATCCAATTGACTGACATTCGAACAGGACCTCTGATCCCAATTCAACAATTTGCGTCTTCGGACGTAAACTAAACTTTGGCGGAGCTGAAAATCAAATTGAAAATCAAATTGAATTAACATTTTAGTTTCTGTTAAATCCCAAAATGTTTAATTAATTTTCGATAAACTTACAGTGCACTGTAAGGACACCAGTGGCTGTAACTGATCCAACAGCATTGTCAGCTTCGCAACTGTATTCCCCCATATCTTCTAAAGTGACACGGTCCAGCTTGAGACTTCTATCTTCCAGTATATGAACCCGTCCTAAACAAATAGCAAAAGTTTCTAATTGCATTCAAAAGTCACTACCGCAAAAAACATAGCAAACTACTTGTTCTGTTGACAATTTTGCCAGATCAAATCTAAACTTTTGAAATAAAAGAGTGATGCGAAAATGAATTTTGTTTGTTGTAGTATTTGTTTTTTTAATCTCCTCTGCGTAGCCAAAAAGGAAAGTCTTGTTGACGGCGAAGGAATCGAGAATGGGAGGAGATACTTTCTGACGAGTTTCACCAAAATCATAGTTTTCTATCAAATGTTAACCATAACAGGTCCTCGCGTAAGTTCGTTTTCAGGAAGAATACCCTTTTTAATATCTCTAAAACTATGGGCTTTTAAGAAAATTGCGAAGTTTCCTACATTGTTTGTTTTAACGGTTTTTTGTATCTCTAATGCCCGGTATTTCAGTGAAAGTTTAAACTCCGTTTAACAGGCGATAAAGTTTAAACTGCCGTTTAACACGAAATTGTGTTTTTCAATGACAGTTTATCTCAAACCAAAAGTTTAAACGGAGTTTAACTTAAACGGCCATGGATGAGGGTTTAAACTGCCGTTTTTTCAAAACTTTTTTGTCATTTGTAGATCCACGAAGAATAAAACACATAAAAATGGACTGCATCACTATTTTTTGCTCTCTACAATTTCACTATATTTTTTTACATACTTGAAACACAATTACAACCGAAATAATAACCGAAATCACAACCGAAATAGCATCCGAAATAACAACCGAAATAACAACCGAAATAATAACCGAAATTAAAATTGTTTTATTTTTTATAGAATTTTATAATTAATGCGTAAACAAATATTACGAAAGTGATAACTAGACAAATACATCAATGATTTTATGACTGAAAAATTTGACATTTCAATATAATTTACTTGTATAGTAGACTGCAAAATTGACAAAAAAGTTTAAACTTTAGTTTAATAAAACGTTCAATTCCGTTTGCCTGAAAAACACCAGAAGTTTAAACTTTGGTTTAAACTTCATTGTGAGTTTAACTAAACTAAAGTTTAAACTTTCACTGAAAAACCGGGCATTACAGTTCTTGAGTAATTTAAAAAATACCCATTTTTTACATATTTATTCCGAAACTTCAAATATTGCAGAGGACGGTCATGTGCTGTCCCGGAAAACAATAACTTGATAGCGAATTTAGCTAGAGGCTTCAAATTTAGCAAATCTGTTTTTTTTAAGCTTTTAATTAACTTGCCTTCGTATCTGTCTGTTTGACTGTCTTTTTAAAACCTTTTATTTAGCTTGCATTCTTGTTTGTTGTTCAGGGTCAAATCTTGGGACTTGAAATTTTGCACACATACGTAAGTCCGATGACAACACATTATTTTCACTACTTCGTCCTTGTAAGGATAAGGGTAGGTCCTGTGAGGAAAACGTAGTTATACTATTCCTAAGGGTAGGTCCTGTGAGGATAACGTGATCATAATTTTCTGGAAAAAAAACTCTTCTGGGGGTTTCGGTGTCGCTGAATCCGATTTTGACATTAAGACGTCTATAAGGGTGTCTCAAAAGCAAGGATATTCGAAGACTAAAAACTATGTATAAGCGTGGCGAAATACCGACGCCATTTTGGATTTTAAGTGATACTAATCAAACACTAAATGACGAAAATTTTAAAAAAAGCTTTTATTTAGACAAAAATGCAATAAATTGGAATATTATGTGGGGAAAAGTTGTGCAATATTGTATTCCAAACACTTTCTTACTACCTTTTCGACAGAACACACCATTTTCGAATAAAAAGTAAAAAACGTCAGTTGAAAGGGAGAGAGGGGAAGGAGCAGTCCGATTAAATTTTGCTGTTTGGAAAAGCTGTGCAAAATTTAATTTTAAACACTTTTGTCTTAATAAATGTTTTCGTATAATTTACCATATTCGAGAAATCACCGTTTTCAAGATTAATTTATAGTTGATTCACCGGTTCGAGAAAAGGATTGCCAAAAAAAACATATAGCATATTTTACAATCAGACAGTTTCATGAAATTGCATCCTGCCTTTTTCTTTCCCGTCATGCGAGTACAAACAGACAGAGGAAAACCGGCTGGCCCAATTTTTGGCCATTATTAGGTATTCATCTAGAATGGCATTAAAACGAAATATGAGGCAAAAATTTTAACTGAACAGAAAAAAGTGAATTTGCTTGTAGATTTTCATGCATTTTGTCAAAAAATAGATACAAAAGTTCATCTTTTCTACCATAACCATACAGAAACAAAATCAAATTTTATTTTCGCATCATCCTACCGTTATGTACAAAAATCAAACCGAAAATTTTAAAGATAGTTCAAGTGAGTACTCGAACTCGTAGCCACTCATTTCAATTGGGTCGATACAGAGAATGTCAATTAGCAAATTAATGAAATGCAACTTTTTGGAGAAAATTTCGTCCTAATTGACATTCTAATGGAAGATTTCAACATTTACTTACCCAATGGCATATTCCCACCGGAGGCAGCCCTTCGCCAAAGAACATCCGGTATAGGATCTCCGCTGACACGGCATTGAAATATCACAGAACTTCCGACCACAGACGTTTGGTTTTGTGGCCCACGAATTAAAAATGGCCGCACTATACAGAAACGAATTGAATTGAAAAGGAAAAACTTTGTAATTTCTTCAACATAGCGAAAAATTAGTTATACTAGATATATTGAAGGTAAAACTTACCGTGAACTTTAAGGAATCCAACTGTGGATTCACGTATTCCGGCAGTATTCCGAGCCACACACTGATATCGTCCATCGTCTGATTGTCTAGCATCCTGTATTGCTAGATTGCCACCATCCACGATTCGTATCCTTTTCGATGTGCTGAGATCCAGGGTTTGGCCGTTCTTTCTCCACGTGATTGTCGGTTCAGGTGAGCCTCGCGGTGGACCGCACTCCATTAAAGCCGTTTCACCTTGAGCAACCCTTGTATTCTGTGGCTCTAATCGGAATTCATCCCGTAAAACTGTGTATGCGGTTGAAAAGGATCAGATGAGAATTCGTATTAAAAGCGCATTTAAACGTGAAATTGGGGAATGGAAAACAAAAAGGGAGCTACTAAATGACTATAAGAAATGAAATAAAAATAAAATCCAGCTCGTTTCATTTTATGACATTATAACCGTCCTTTCCGTTTGCTTCTTCTCTTTTGTGTACGAGTATATACCGATTTGAGGTAAAATTCTCCCCAGCAAACTCATTCCTTATCCAAGATTATCCCCATGAACCAATTTCTGTCTTTCCCTTTATGTTATATACTAGTTCCTATTCCAATCAAGGATATATGTGTGCCATCAATGCCCTCTGATATTGCACTATCGGCTTGTGTATACTCACAAGAATGTACACATTTGGTCGCACATCCTGCGATTATTACCCAGCAAAATGGCAAAAGAAGTTGGTTGAAAAAAAAAACGTAAAAAAAAATAAAATGAAATGAAATCTAAAAAGGGACATGAATGGCAAAAATAGAATTTCTCTGGTTGTAAATCGTTAATCCCCATATTACGGCTAATCCTTAATAATTGCAGGTAGTCGAGGAGGCAAATGTAATTTAAGAGAAAAGGGACTCGTTTCGGTCTAGCTTAAAATTATTCACATGGATAGTTGAGACGTGTAATTTGTTACAGTATGGCATATGAGCCTCTGTTCTTCCCGATTCTGTTCAGTTTCGTTCGGTTACTATTCCACATTATGCTCTCTTGGAAAATATCCGCTTTATAAATATACCTACTAAAGATGTCCTGAAATAGCTACCGTAACGGGCAAGATGATCTGGGGGGTCGTCATTGTATCCTTCGCTTTCAGCTACATAAGTTGGTAAGTCGTTAAGGATTTCCACACTAATCCCGGTCGATTTTAACGCTCTCATTATGATACTCCCAAGAATTTAGTTTAAAGTCGTATTAATTTATATATATAGGAATTTATGGGTTCGTTGAGCCACGGAAATTAGTTTTTCAGGATAATTTAAAACGTTAAATAAAAATTAATTTTTCATCTGAACATAAGAATTATCCTCAATTTTTTTTTATTTTCCAGAGAAAATTAAGTCTGCCGTATCATTGGTAATTATCTTTAAAATACCGCACAAGTGCAGAAAATTGTGTCTAGGATTTAAAACATATGCATATTAAGAAAAATTTTATGGTTTTCAGCAAAAAAAAATTTTTTTTAATAGTGGAGAATAAAATTTGAACTTTACTAATCACACCATATTTCAAAAGAACCAGGGTTACCATAAGTTCCAATATGGCCACGACGGTCCAGGATTTTGTCATGGTGTCCCGGAAACGGAAAATTTGTCCCCGGGGGCTGGATTTATTTTTCACTTTCTTATACCATCTATAAAAAAGGATTGTATTCATGAAAACTTTGTACCTCTTAATGTTGCTTATAAAACATTTCCCGACCACTCCCTGGTTGAATGGTATAATAAACGTCTTTCTGTCTGTCAGTCTGTTTTTTAAAAGCTTTTATTTAGCTTGCCTTCGTGTCTGTTTGTCTGTTTGTCTGTTTGTCTGTCAGATCAAATCTTGCAACCCAATTTTGACCCACTTTCACTTGTCCGATTGACTTGAAATTTTGCACACTTATATAAGTCCGATGACAATACAATATTTTCACTACTTCGTCCTTGTAAGGATAACGGAAGGTCCTGTAAGGATAACGTGATTATCCTTCTCCCCAAATTTTCCGGAAAAAAATCTATTTTGGGGGTTTTTGGGGTCGCTGAATCCGAATCTGTCATTAAAAAGTCAGTAAGGATAACGGAAGGTCCTGTATGGATAACGTGATTATCCTTTTCTCCAAATTTTCCGGAAAAAAATCTATTCTGGGGGTTTTTGAGGTCACTGAATCCGAATCTGTCATTAAAAAGTCTGTAAGGATAACGGAATGTCCTGTAAGGATAACGTGATTATCCCTTTCTCCAAATTTTCCGGAAAAAAATCTATTCTGGGGGTTTTTGGGGTCGCTGAATCCGATTCTGATGTTAACAAGTCTGTAAGGATAACGGAAGGTCCTGTAAGGATAACGTGATTATCCTTTTCTCCAAATTTTCCGGAAAAAAATCTATTCTGGGGGTTTTTGGGGTCGCTGAATACGATTCTCAAGTTGAAAAGCCTGTAAGGACATCTCAAATGTAAGGATATATATTCGAAGACTAAAAAGAACAAAATAAAAAGCTTTTATATTTGTGATACACAGCGTCCAGAAAAATTATTTTTTTCTTTTTAGTGCATTCTTTTTTACCAAAAGCTTTTTTTTTTTAAAAAAAATTTTTATTTTTTTTTTGTTAGTCTGTACGAGATTTCTCAAAAACTACTAGAGTCAGAGCCATTTTACAGGGATGTTTGGTCCTGCAATGGAACGATCCTATCAACTATTGGGGAAACCCGTTAACCGGAAATTAGTCAAAATGGCGGCTTTTCAAAAATCGGAACTTTGTTTTTCGGAATTCGCTCCGAAACTACGCGTTTCACAGTAGTCTTATTTATGACAAAAGTTAGAGAAAATAAAACTTCCCACTCTTTGCTTTCTCACTAAATCTCGATATCTCAAACCGGTATCGAGATAAACACTTATTTTTTTGAAAAAATCAGTTTTTTACGATTCTTTCGAAAACTATGGGGTTTTAGGTGGTTACATTAAACCACCTGAATTGAAGAGAAATGAATTGAAGAGAATAATATTTGCCACAATTGTTTCTTTGGCTGTTATCTTCTATCTTTCACCGTTATTGACATACATATTTTCAGGAAAAAGTGAAAAAACGTAAGAAAAGCTACAATTGCCAAGAACCAAGCGTCAAATACTCTATATGATGACAAGACAATATGTTTATTTAAAAAAAATCCACTTGTGTAGGAGGGCGGGGCGGGAGAGAGAAAGGAGTGGTCTGATTGGATTTTGATGTATGGATAAGTTATGTAAAATCCTTTTCTAAACACATTTTATCTTTATAAATTCTTCAATATAACCCACCGTTTTCGAGAAAATTGGTAAAAAATGTTTCGTTTTTATGGGGGAGAGTGGTAGGAATGGTCCAATTTTTCCCGTTCAAGAACTTAGCCTAGCCATTTACGAGAAACGCGCTATACGAAATTTCAAATCGCAAGCTCAATCCTCTCAAAAGTTATGGTGTTCACGGTCGGAGAGACAGAAAGACGGACAGACAAACGGACGGACATGCGAAAATCTTTTGTCATCCCAAACACCCTGGTGTAGTTCATTTTTGTGTCCGATGATTGGTTCGATGCGTAATAAATGGTATGTGATTTTCATTTACAGTATAAAAATTATTACCGCCTGGCGACAATTTTAACACATTTTGAATTAAATATGAACACTTTTATTTTTCTAACAAACTACAGAGCTATTTTTTTTACACACTTGAATAGATAAGGAAATATTTAACCACGAAAAAGCAAACCGATGATTAATATGTAAGAGAGGGTATGGTATCTCCGAACTCAAGGATCCAAAATCTAATCAAAACTAATTGCATTCTGACAAGAATAAAAATCTGTTAGACAACTACGAATTTGTCTACAATGAAATGGCCTACGATTTATTTTCGAATTAATATATTTTACTAAAACGATCTTACTTAAGAACAATAATCCTTAAATACAATGGAAAAGATTTTCTTCATATCTATTTTTAGAATAGGTCGACCTGGCACGCAAGCAATTTTCTCGAGAAAAAGAGAATTCAAGAGCAGTGAAAAACTATGCTACCATAATATTAAAGTGTGTCCTTGAACGATATTATATCAAATCGGCTTATCTAAAGTTGTATACCCTCATCATATCAACCTAAATAGAGTTTTCACCCTATCTGTTAAACACATGAGTTTCTTCTGCTGTGGTAAGAAAAGTTTAGTAAAATATACGAGCCGGATTTAAACGTTGAAATTTTCTTAAAATAGTTACACTATCATTCTAGGTTAAAGCGGTACTTTACACGGAAATAGGATACTCACAGGCAACTTGAAGCGTTGCATTTCGACTTCGTGCCAAGCCGAATTCATTCTTCGCTTCACACCAATAGACGCCGGCATCACTTTCACGACGTGAGTGTATGACCTGAAATAATAAAAAAAAGACATATGTATATTTGTACGATATTTTTATGTTTTCAAAATATACAATTTTTAACCCTAGGTTAGAGCAACTGAAAGGGCTTTTCTTCCAACGTACTTACTTTGGCAGTTAGTAGAATTTTTTGTAAAGTCAAAACCAAACTACAAACAATGCGGGAGAATAACAAAACACATGAGCATAAATATTGTGATAGTTTCCTGACATGTCCTTGCGCCTTGGGCTATACGAAAGTATGGGAGAACAACGGAAAAAAACTCATACTTTCACCATGCATACTCGCAAAGTTTCTACACTAACGTGTATATGATATCCTATCGTGATGGATACTCATATGGAGGCATTCGTCCTACCGCATTTGAATACAAAAAACTTGAATTATAAGACATAACAGAAGAAACAGTTCTAGAAAAAGGATATGTGTCGGCTACGATGACAACGACAAATAAAAACACTAAGAGTCAGTCAGTCCCTAGACATTCAAGTGGAGGCACACTCTTGAGTGGTTTTGTGCGGTTCTTGTTTCCTTCACGATCCCAACAGGATTTCCAGAGGGTTGTCGCTCGGTTTAGGGCCCTGCGCCCACCAATGTACAAAAATAGAGTGGAAGATTGTTAAATAAATGCAATCCCTTATTCTTGACGCTACCGGTCGTATTGAATATGGTTGTCTTATAAAAGTACATATAAATATATTTAAAATAAGATATCACGCGGGCACAAGTATGTTGCGTGCGTGCCTTTTTCTACAATTTTCAGATCACAGCAGTTTCTCCTCAACTCGGACGAAGAGGAAAAAAAAAACAACAATCAAAAAAAGCGCTCAACGAAAGTGTCTCAGGAGTCAGGATTTAAACAAATTGCCCCCTCCTTACAAGATTTTCCAGTATGACTACGGCTTCCAGAATTCGTATACGTACGGATAGTCATCCTACTAAAACTCGACAGCAAGTCTGTCTGTCTGCATAGTGACACGGATGGGGGTTTCGTTCGTATGAATTAGATGCCGGAAAAGCTATAAACAATTTTCGCTGGGACAATACATTTTCAATTTTCCCCAACACACCACGCGTTAACGACAAAAACAGCAGAATTTTGACAATTCAAGTCGACAGGCTAAGAGGATGTCTTTGCACCCCACATGCCTCCAATCTATTCGCAGTGTTTCTACAATGGAATCCCATTATGAAGTCGACGAGTTGATGATAAACATTCATATCTCAAATACATAAATACAAATGTACCCGCGACTAGATATAAATATAGGAGGATAACTAAGTACTGTTGCCTACCTTTAGGAAAAACAAGCCACCAGCTGGTAATAAAATCCTATGGGATCCTGTCTCTATTTTAAGCTCAACACCATCTTTATACCAGTGTATTGTTGGCGTTGGTTGTCCCTCGACCTTACAGTTGAGTGTTACAGGATCATGTTTTGGGACCATCATATCCATGGGATGTTCAATGATTCGTGGATTCTCGAAACCTAGAAAAAGGAAGCAAAAATACGATACAAAAACGGCATTAATAAACGAGTAAAAAAGTGCACAACAACAAAAAAAAAGTGCAAAAGGGAAGAGAAAAAAAAAACGAAAACGTAATAAAAATTGCTGTTTCAATTAATATCTTTATTACGTTTGTGAGTTGTTAAGACCAGACCGAGCGGTCGTTAATTTAGACAACTTAATGGGGTATAGCATGAATTGCCCTAAACGTTTTGTGGCGTTAAAACGGAAGAATCCACATCGACGTCAATCTAGCTCGTCATATTCAACGATTTGTCCGATGTATTGGTGGAAGAGTAATCATTGTAAGTGACAAGAAACTATCAAAAAAAATTTATTACTTAATTCTGCGCGCGATTCGCTTAAACTGTCCTTTGTTGGAAAACATTGTATAGGAAAATATACAATAATTTCCAGAAGGTAATTTTCCATAGTTTCATTTTTAGTCGTAAAATGCGCTCTAGAAACTAAATATCGCATGATTCAATTTACGTCGATTTTATCATGCGATCTTATGCGCATTAGCAAAATATATTCCCTACATTAAAGTTGCATTCAACAAAGAAATAAAATATTTGGAAAATAAACAGTCGTTACTCATAAAAATTTTCGCTTTCAAGTGAACAACACAAAAACTAATTTGATCAAATAAAAAAAAAACTTGATTATAATATTTTAGTGGTGGAAGACTTAATTACTTTCCTCTTCAATGGAGGGAAAGTCGGAGCGCGACTCGAGAACGAGCAGATAGAAACTTTCTGATCAGTACCTACGAAATCCGATTTAGACAAAATTATGAAGAGGTCCGTGCATCTGTGTGTCAGTCTGTCTGTCGATCTGTCTGTCGGTCTGTCTGTCGGTCTGTCTGTCGGTCTGTCTGTCGGTCTGTCTGTCGGTCTGTCTGTCGGTCTGTCTGTCGGTCTGTCTGTCGGTCTGTCTGTCGGTCTGTCTGTCGGTCTGTCTGTCGGTCTGTCTGTCGGTCTGTCTGTCGGTCTATCTGTCGGTCTGTCTGTCGGTTTGTCTGACAGTCTGTCTGTCTGTCGGTCTGTCTGTCGGTCTGTCGGTCTGTCTGTCTGTCGGTCTATCTGTCGGTCTATCTGTCGGTCTGTCTGTCGGTTTGTCTGACAGTCTGTCTGTCTGTCGGTCTGTCTGTCCGTTTCTTAAAAAACTCAAGAACGCATAGACCTAGCGACTTGAATTTTTTTGTGAGTTTTACAAAAATTGTAGTTTTCTTTCAACTTTTGGAAAAGTAACGGTAGCTATAACGGGTACCTCCCATACAATCATTTGAAAAAAAAAACATTTTTGCGTTTTTGGGAAAAAGTGAATATGAAAAAATTTAAATAATGTAAAATTTCCTACATTTTTTGATTTAACGGCTTTTCTGTATCTTTGACAATTCTCAAAATATTTGAAAAAAATCAGTTTTTTTGAAAATCTCTCGAATTTCCTGCAATTTTTCCTTTAAAGGTGTCTACGTATCTTTAACGGTTCTCAAGATATCTGAAAAAAAATATTGTTTTACATATTTTTTCTGAAACTAAATATTGCAAAGGAAAACTTTGTGTTGAGTACAACTGATATTTGATTTTACATTGGTTAAATGCGATTCGTATACATGCTACTTCCCATGTCTGCGGTTATGTAAAATTATATACAAAAAATCGCATAAAATAAGAAGAGTGGTTCGAAAAGCCAATGATATTTTATGGACTGCCCCTTATGTAAAATCACGATAAATTTTTAAAATTCAACTACCGTTGAACCGATTGAGACCAAACTACAGAAGCCAATTTTCACATGGTTTTCGCCGTTTAGTAGAAAAGTTTCCGCAAACTCACCTCTTGCCTAAAACCCCTCTCCTGCCATCACCTCAAG
The DNA here is from genome assembly GCA_964034945.1 of Chrysopilus asiliformis. Taxonomy (NCBI): domain Eukaryota; kingdom Metazoa; phylum Arthropoda; class Insecta; order Diptera; family Rhagionidae; genus Chrysopilus; species Chrysopilus asiliformis. The sequence goes on along the minus strand of OZ035960.1, from coordinate 43,905,701 downwards.
CGTTGGAGCGATTTTGACGCGGTTTGTACTATAGATACATATAAGAAATTTCTATCTGCCCCGTTCTCGGGCCGGTCTCCGTCATGAATACAATACTTTCCTTGTACAGAAGCGGAAAGTAAAAATTATACAACTTCTTTCAATTCAATTCAATTCATCTACATAAATATAACAAAGCATATTGTGATCTAAAAAGCATAAACTTACAGACATAGGTAACGAGGTTCAAAATCATTAATTTCAAGTTTGATTAAAAGAAACACAGAGTTGTTGAATCGAATTGAGTATTAGAAATTTATAATGTTTTGCCTGCTTCATGCGCTTTGATTAAAACCTCCTCGAAATCAGTTGCTATTTCGTAAAACTGCTGTTTTAAATTTATTGTCAAAGGGGGCTAATGCTTCAGGTTATGCTCGTATACTTAAACTCTGTTTTCCCTTCTATTCAATCATGCACTTGTGCAAATAAATAGCAGGACATCTAGAAAATCCCATCGCTTTTACGCTTAACGGGAGTGATGTACTATGAACATAGAGCCAAAAAGGATTCCAGGTGCAAATAGCGTGATTGTCTGAAGGACTTCAAAACGATTGCTTTTAATCATGAAAATAAAAAGCAGTAGACACATTCTCATCCATATAGACTTTGAAATAAAATTCCTTTACATCGGAAGACCGAGACGAACCGACAGACATTCAAAATGTACCAACAGTGAAGCCAGGTAATGAAAAGGACTGTTGAAAGATGGTGTTATCCAGAGGATGGCTCCTGTTGGTATTCCTTTGTTTAAATCCTTGATGGAAATTTGAAATGCGGAAAAAGTCTCTTTAACTTCGTATACTATATGATATAACTAATTCTGTATATCTTTCTCGTCGTTAGAATCAACAGAACCATTGCCCGCCCGCCCCGCAAATCTCCTACAGATTTTCCAACACACTTTCTGATATTTAAGTGAAGAGCACCTCCCTGGCAAATAAAAATACACCTGCACATTCCTAATAAACAAATATTTTCCTCTTGGCCTGGGAATGAATTTATTGTGCGGTTTTCGTACGTGTCTGGTGAGGTGTTTATTCGAAGGGCATCAGGCTGGCTGACACAGGTAAATAGATAGCCCGTAGGTACATATAGATATGTATGTATAGTATTCAAAATGGATGATAGCAAAATATAATACAGTGCACCGGATGATGGGAAAAAAAATTATTTATCTGAAACTGTTGGTAGGTACGGGAATTTTACATCAATTCTTTTATTTCTCCGCTTTTCTGTTTGTTTACGTTTTCGTTAAGTGGGAACGATGCTAAATGCACGTTGTTACCCTACCTATAAGTAGATTTTAACTTTTTACTCTCAGGATGTTTGCATAAAAACGAACGAAAGAAAAATAATAAAATATAAATAAAAGTTTCAAGTTATAGTACGAGTATAGTCCCTTAATCTAATTGATAGACAACAGGAATTCTGTTTACGCTACCTTTAGCCAAAAAAAATATATATAAATATATGTGAAGAAAATTTTCATCTAGTTTTCTTCTGGGTTAGGCGGAAATTGCGACAAATCAAATTGAATAAAAACCATTTTACTATTCTTCCTGCAAGTGCACTCAAAGGGATGTTTACTTTGAATTTATGTGAAGCAATTGCATAAAGCTTTTAGTTTTGTAAACATCATAACTGGGAATAAAATCATAAAAATCTAATCGAATAGTTGTGTTTTTATAGGCAGTCAAGTGTTTTAGAGTATCATTTTGGCACCCTTAGGAAATATCATTGAAAAAACCATGAAATAATCATAACCCCAATTTGAAGAACTCAGAAAAAAAACACATTTTCGGTAGAAAATTTTATCGTTTGACTGGTTTCTAAAAATCAATAATGTTTCAAGTACCTACTGTAAAATGGATTTGAAAGTAATGTCATTAAAAACACAAAATACTTTTTACAGACAGTAACTGGAATTCCGATAGTTTTTTCCATGCTTTGTGAAATTTGAAAATTTGAAAATTTGTTTCTGGTTTTGGTTCCTAAAATTTGAAAATTTGGTTCTGGTTTTGGTTCCTAAAAATTAGAAAATTTGGTTCTGGTTTTGATTCCTAAAATTTAAAAATTTGGTTCTGGTTTTGGTTCCGAAAATTTGGTTCTGGTTTTAGTTTGAGTTCCCCAAAACATCGATGATTCAGTGGTTTTCGCTTTTGGTTGTAGGCCTTATTCCGTAGTTTTGGCGCTTCCAGGTCATATTAAATATTTCTTGCTATACGGAGCTCGCAAATCGTTTTTTGGGTCGTAGATCAACGTAGAAAAGTGTTAGTCTAGATCTGAATAAAACATTATAGAAACTGAAAATAATAAAAAATTGTCCGTACCTGTCTGTCCGTCTTTCTGTCTGTCAATCTGTCCGTAGGTCCGTCTGCCCGTCTGTCGGTGAACACCATGACTTTCGAAAGGATTGAGCTAGAGATTTGAAATTTTGTATAGTTACGTTTTTCGTAACTAGCAAGACTATGTACCTGGATGGGCAAAATCGGACCATTCCTTCGCCACTCCCCATACAAACGAAACAATTTTTTACAATTTTCGCGAAGACGGTTAGTGTTATTGAATAATTTATTAAGGTAGAATGTGTTTAGAATACGCTTTTGCATAACGTATCTATACATTAAGATACACTTGGACCACTCATTCCCCTTTCCCCCATACAAATTGAATAATTTTTTTCTGTTTTCCCGAAAATGGTGTATATTATCGAAAAATGTATAAAGACGAAATATGTTTAGAATATCTTTTTACATAACCTTTCCAAACATCAAAATCCAATCGTACCGATCCTGTTCCCCTCTCCCATACAAACGGATTTTTTTTTCATAAAAAAATTGTCTGCTCTCATATAATTTGCAGTTAGCCCCTGGGAATTGTAGCTTTTATTATGTTTAAATATAGCTCATATTTTAAAATAATTTTCAAAAAATCAAATAATGAAACACAACTTTTTTCTAACTTTGAGCTTTTTAACTTTTTAATGAGTCAATTTAAACGTATTTATACACAATTATTAGTAAAACGTGCTCATGAAATAATAAAAATTAAATGTCTCATCAATACGTAGGTAAACGGAAGCCATTTTAAATTTAATGAATTATCAAAAAGTTTTTCTCTTATACGTAAATTTGTATCGCATATGATGCTAAATAAAAACAATAAAGCTTTATTATTGGCCTGTATTCATGTAGATATAATTAATATCATTTGTGCGTGTCTATAAAGGAATTTTTAATTAGTTAATACGTTTATATAAGCTCGCGCTAATTATAATTTTGTTAGGGAAAAAAAGGTATCAGGATTTCCCATTGGCAAGTGATGTTTTTCGTCCTTGTTGTTTGGTTGTTCGATGTTGTTCTCCAAGAGACACTTTCATTTTCAGTATAAACATCAATGAGCTTATAAGACAATTAAAGTTGTCACGAAAATTCTGTCGAGCTGAAGACGACATTTGCCCAACAAGTATTTCCGAGAAGTTTCGCGGAGAAGTGTCACTTTCCGTATGTTGGTTTTAGATACGGAAATCTCTCATATAACCAATTGCTACAAGTATTCACTGAGGTATGCACACTTTGGTGAACACTTCTAGTTCAAACGGCACGTGACTTAGATTTAATTAAGGAGCCTCCCGATGTTTGCCTCATTGACATTCACAACTTGCGAAATTATTGTGTTATAAGCCGGCGGCTGGAACGATGGGTTAACCGACATTAACATAATTCACCTCATAGCCGCCAGGCAGGATCAACTCTTCTTTACACTACCATCGAGGAATGTTCACTCAATGTCTTATCCATATATAGCAGATGGGTGGGGTGTCAGCATCCGTAAACGTGGAGTCCTTATCTATTCCAATAGGGAGTTCCGGTGGTGCTGCCGGAACACCGGTTTGTTCTCACTACCTACTAATATATGGCAAGCAATTCGAACTGTCTGCTGTATAGTTAGTTTCACGACGATATTGTTTGGCGCGTAGTCTCTCAATGCTTCAGTAAACTTTTCCTGATTAATTTGAACATACAGAATTTGATATCCTGCCGCAGGGAATAGTAGCCCTCTGTTCAGCAAAGTTTTATTTTATTATTTAAGCAGTCGAGCAAATTTGTTTTAAAATTCAATTGTTTCTGTGGAATAATTTTCTGGGAATTAATTTTGGGTAAAAAATTAAGTAAAATATTTGTTTACAAAAGGAGCTAATTTGTTATTTTGATCTACATAATTCGGATACTGTACGATTTAGATGTACAATGTGGATTTGTTTTAATCTCTGGAAATTTTTAGTGTAAAAAAGTTTTTAAACAATAATGTGGTTTATACAACACAAAAAAAATATTTATGGTGGTACAATACGCTCCCAAATTTTTTTAAAATTTTTTTTTTAAATTTTAAAAAAATTTTTTTTTTTTTTTTTTTTTGAATAAACCCAAAAAAGGGTAATACAAATTTATGAAGGGAATCATCAGGTCTCCCTTCAACTCCCCGTCCGATACAACTTATTGTTTTCGAGAAAAATGCAAAAACCAGTTTCATTTGCATGGGGATAGGGGGAGCGAATGATCTGATTTTGCCTGCTCAAGAACTTCTCCTTACTATACACCAGAAACGCAAATGTGAAAATTTTCAAGTCTGTAGCTCAATCCTTTCGAAAGTTATGGTGTTCATGGACAAACGGACAAACAGGCGTATGGATGGACAGACTGACGGATGGACGAAAAGACAGATGGACGGAAAGACAGATGTATGGATGGATGAACATGCGGAAATCAAAATGTTTTGTCATCCCTAAAGGTGCCGGTCCACATGAGAGTAAATACGCGAGTAACTCTCAAAAACTCTTGAGAGTTACTCGCAGGAGGTTGTCCATTTGAGATTTAATTCCGGCGATTTTTCTATCGCGTGCTCTCGGCGAGTTTCTAGCGGAAAGCACTTTCGCGAAAACTCTCCAGACCCTATCGATTTGAGAGTGATGCACGACTGAAAGTGGAAGGTAATCGAAATGTCATCGCACTACAGGAAGGTTGCAGCAATTGTGATTATCCTAATTAACCCATTCGGTATTTTGATGCCATATGGCATCATGCTAAAAAATTTGAATTGTCTTATTATTTATTTATTTTCAACACTCTATTCTCATTCAGTGCACCTTTAAGTGCATTTGTGACCCAATTTTAATTTTTTGAGTAAAAAGCTGGACTACTTATTTTTTTGTTTTGTTTTAAATATTAATTTGTATAGAGAGAATCTTTAACCCCCATAGAAAAAAACATGTACCGAACGGGTTAATAATAACCCTTACAGACCCAAAAATTTTTTTCTTCCGATTGCTACAAAAATTGCTATACTATTATATTTCAATACCAGAATAACAAAAAAAATTTAAAAAAAAATTTTTGGGTCTGAAAGGGATAGAAGCTCTAGACAAAAGGTAACACGATCACTGCTTTTGGGATTTTGAGCGAAATTTTGAGTTTGAGCCGAAATATAAACGTATTACGTCACCTAACACAATCGTATACAGTGGGTCTGAAAGGGATAAGAGACAAACACAATCAGCCAAAAAAAAGTGCTGAGTTAAGTCCTGGATCAAAAGCAGAAATCTTTTGGGTGCCGAGAAAAATCTAATAAGGTAATTGCAAATCGAAGACGCGCAACAATTTAGAAATTTTTGTAGGGTAACAAGTTCGGAAATAGAGTTTTTAATTAACAGTCGGACCGGTTGTCGTCAAAAAAAAAACTACAAAAATGAGAGAAGCGATATCTTGATTTTTTTTGCCATCTTGCTTTGGCGAGTTCTCGAGAGCTACTAGCGAAATTCAAACGCCGTTCGTATCTGGCGAGCAACTCCCCGAGAGTTCAGTGGGTGCGTGTCGACTAGAGAGTAGAATCACTTTTGATAGCTCGCAGAAACTAGCTCGCGAGTTTTTGCGAGTTTCTGCGAGTGACTCTCAGAGACGTGTCCATTTGCGAGTAGCTGCTATCGAGAGAGGTTCTTGTCGGCATTTACTCTCATGTGGACCGGCACCTTAGTGCCCGTCGATTGGTTCAAATGTTTACACAATTAATACTAAATCTAACACACTCATATATGGTTCTTATATCGACTATGGAAACTGACAAGTTATATAAAATTGAAACATTGATTTAAAAAAAATTAATAAAAAACGATTTCAAAAACGCTCTAAAAAGTATGGAATATTTTATTTTTCATGCTCCAGCCATTCATGTCATACCGTTTTTGTTATCGTAGCACCTGTTATCTGCGATATCAAACTTCGCGATTTGATTTTGAAAGTTCGTAAGCGACCAGACTTGCTAGAAATTTTACAAAAAAAAAATTTTTTTTTGGATCTATCCCTCGAACATGAATGTTTACTGAAAATTTGGAGTAAATCGATTCACCGGTTCTCCTTTAATAGTGTTTTTTTTTTTCATTTTTCCTTTTCCCCATCAACCACCCGTGGGGGAAATCCTCAAAGGTAATGCGTCTTTTCACAGGTCCTACGTCTTCTTACAGGGAACATATTGTACAGAACCAAAAATACAAGTCTTGAAGTAACACCGAACGCAATACTTGTTTTTTGTTTCTTTTTTTTTTGGTTTTTTTTAATTGTTTAAAAAAAACTGAAATGTGCAGATTTTCATTTCGAAACAGTATGGCAGACTGGTCCAATTGAATGTTTATGTATAAAGAAGTTATGAAAACTTACATTCTATCTGCTTTTTGTGTGCTTTTTGTAGCATCAAAAAATTTTACACGAATAGGCTCCAAGTTTTCTGGTAATCTTCTCCTTCCATTTAAAATATAAGAGAAAGTGACTCTAAAACACAAGTTGTATTGACCAAATTATAATAAAGAAAACTAGGTTAACTTAGCAGTAAAAAAGTTATTGGCAATTTCTGAAATCATAATCAATTTTCCCAAAAAAAAAAAACATCAACCATTAATAACTATACCCAACATATTTCACACGCATCCCGAATAACTTGAGGAATCTTTTTATGTCCAAACGAACGGGAAATAAAGATCAAAAATCTAAATAAGCCCTAAATCGGGCAAAGTTTACTAACTTATTCAGGACCATTTCATTCATTCCTCTAAAAAATTTTACTCCAAGGATTTTCACAAAGTATGGCAAAAAAAGATATTTCGACTTTTTGGAACCAATTGATAAATTTAATGATTGATGGAGTTGGCTGTCTGTTATGTCATAAAAGTTTTATTTTTTTGACAACACCATTTACGTATCTTAAGTTATTTATCCCATTCCCATTTCCTTCAAGGACGTCGAACTTGTTAGGAATTCAGCTCACTCGATTAATACAGAATATAAACAAGCCGATAAAAAAGAGCAAATTCATCTCGAAATTCTGTTTGTTGTTTATTTTGTGGCCTCAATACAAATAGTTTTTCGTACCGAAAATGGCGACATGGAGTCTAGGATTTGAACTGATTTAGCGATTCCATCATCCGAATTTTTGGGAAGCGAGACTCTTTTCTAAACGACGCCATCATAGTCTAGCTAATGTCCTAGAAAAATGAATCTAAACAAAACAACAATACGAAGGCATATCTCGGAGGCGCCTAAGGTTCTGGTACAACAAAACAAGAAAATAAAAACACGGAAAACGAACCGAGTTTGAGTAAAAAAAAATATTTCTGTTTCATTTTCGTGTATGTGTGTGTGTGTGTTTTTTTTTTCATAATAACACATTCAGGAATTATTACAATTCATAAACCGAGAACTATTGTAAAAGGGAAAAATTCCTCTTGTCTTATGTGAAAGCCTTGAGATTCTAAGATGCCTTTTGTGGACCACGTCATTCCTGAACAAAACATAAGGAACCTACTTCTAAATATATGCTTCTTATTCAGTGTTGTGGATTTTTTTCATGTGCAACTCCATCCAGATGTGTCGTGACTATTCCCATAACAGCCACCGAAACCACAAGCTCCTGGTTTTTGTTCCACATACAAGTATTATAGTTGTCGGTTATTCCGAAAGGATCCTTTTCTTGAACTTTGGACTTGGGGCGATATGACCCAAGTCTATGTTTTATAGATCTAATGACAATGGGGCCGCGCGAACGGGTGAACTAAAACTTGAATAATCATATTTTATTGTGTTTGCCTAATGGATTCCGGGAAGATAAGGCGCCGCCACTTTACTGGATCGTCATACCACACAGCCACACTAACTAATGATATTCCCATTCCAGAATCACGACGTTTGATGGCCTCATATTCCATGTTTTAAATGTTCGCGTTCACATTTTATACCGCGCGTCTGTTCCCAACGAAAAAGTTGTGTTTTTTCTGACGACTCAACACAAAAAATCATTGCGCCAACGTTAGCATTGCTTGCACGTCATGCAAGTTTCAGTTTTGATTTTTTCCCTTTTTTTTTTAATTTGTTTATCCTTAATTTTTCCCCTAAAAACTGGAAAAGTCCTACGAATCTCTGAATATTATTATTCTGAATGATTCTTGTATATGCGAAGAGAACAACGATATCAGCAAGAATACCTAAGGCAAAATGTGCATTCAAGAATTATGGAAAAGTTTTTCGGGTTGATTGCTATCTCGATTTGTTGCATGTCCTATGCATAAAAAAAGGGGAAAAATAGGGAAAAAATTTTCGCTTGTGTCGTTAGAGTTTTCTAACCGAGTCTTACAATCAGACCAAGTCCTTGTCTTCTCGTTGCATGCACATAAAAACTACAGTCAAGGGTGGATAATGAAATTTCGATCCTTGCGATGATTGATTTCACGCTGAAATGATTTCAATCATTTTTTGTCAGCTGGTTTCTGGCCTTTAGTATTCCATAAATTTGTGTCCCGTAGGGTGAATTTCGTTAGCCCATATATGTGTAGATTTTATCCAGAATTGATACAAACATGTCCCGTTTACTATAATCTTAATCGAGATCCGAAATAATATTTGATTCGGTTCCGTTGCCAACAAAACTCACCCATTTTTACACTGCAAGAAAATCTGCAACAAGCATGGATTTTTTTTTCATATTCATACTCATTCCAATATGAAAGTCATTTGGATTCTTTTATTTCCGCATGAACAAAATAAATTATGACAACACAGCAGCGTCCTACTTGTCATCACTTAAATGGAATTCTGTCTGCGAAAATAACCAAAAATTGGAGACAAAATTGGATATCTCTGCGAATTATCTAATCCTCTGATATTAGTAAGCTATTCAGAAATCCACAATTCGAAGTCGCCGTTTTGGGGATCTATTCACATCGTTTTCCTTACAATTTCTCTTGCCATTCTTTTGCCAAAAAGAATCCCGAATAAACCTATGGCATCCCACCGGTCTTTTAGATACCCCAAACCTGAAACCCCCTCAAAAACCCCCCAAAAAAAAGATTTCAACCCAACCCTCGACGGCCAAAAAATCGTCTGTGTACAGTTGGTCTTTTTCCTGTTCATTTCTGTCCCTTTTATAGCTGCTTGAAGAAGTATCCTCCATCCACTTTTCATCCACTTTTTGGAACCTATATAGCGATATATCGGTGTGGGTCTTTCGTCTTAAATGGTGAATTGCCATCTAATTTATCGGCGAAAAGTCTCTTCTGGGAAAAGTTTCTCGTGAAAATTTTCGCCCAAAAATTGTGTGCCTTTATCTAGGTTTTAGGATGTTTACGACTGTATGCCGTCGTTAGGAGCAATTGTCCTTGCTGCGGATTTTCATTTAAACATATATGATTCTAGTTATACAAAATTTATTTAGAATATCTACAAGTATATGAAAATATGTATATTCGTCAAATAAATTATACTATGAGGAAATCGGCTCTGGAGGTTCGACAGCAACGACAGAAAAACTTCAACGACAACTTCAATAATGATAAGACGAACAACATCGCAGTAAAAAAAAATAAACAGAAAGCTAAGAGAGAAAAACTTTATTTTTGTTTTTTTTTTCAAGTTCGAATAGCGTAGGGCGAGTCATCCATCGTCCTTGGACGTTGTTACATGAATGTGATGTGCTCCATCAAAATATTTCTCAAGAATTTTTATTTAAAGATGACATTGTTTGTATGTTAATTAACATAAAATTATTTACATTTTTTCTAATCTAATTCCATCATTGTGAGTTATTTAATTTATGGTTTCTTATGCTATCACGAGAAAAGTAACATAAACTTAAAGTAACCAGCTTATTAACATAAATGAAATATTCAAATTTTTTTTGCTAAATAATTCAAGCGTGAATCTTATTTGTGAATCATTGGCAGAAAAAAATTAATAATTGTAATAGAAATAATTGCCATGTCATAAAAAAATCCTCTTTTGGTGCTAATTGTTGTTTCATCAAAAATCCTTGCGTTGGAAATTTGAACAAAAATCATTGGAAACCCAAAAAGAAACGATTCGAACGCAACAGCATCAATACACAAAAGTATGTAATGGTCAGGAACTCGTACTTTATGCAGATGTCATTAGAAACAATTTTCTGGGCACTTGAACTTCGTTGTTCTGAACAAATTTTGTCCATATTGGCAGAGCTGTAAACAATGTCAGTTGTGATCGACACAAAATTTTCCTCTCCAAAATTTAATTTCGGAAAAAATGTGTGAAAAGTAATATTTTGTTCTAAATATCTTGAGAACCGTTAAAGATACGTAAAAACCGCTAAAGGAAAAAATGCAGGAAATCTCATTTTCTTTAAATTTGGTTCTACGCATTTTTTTACAGTTACGCATAGTTTTCGAAAGATTTTCAAAAAACCGAGAAATTTTCAAAGAGCTTAATTTTCTTGAAATATGTTGAGAACCGTTAGAGATACGCAAAAACAGTAAAAGCAAGAAAATATATAAAAAGTTATTTCCTATAAATTTGGTTATAGGCATTTTTTCATAAAAGTGAATAATTTTCGAGAGATTTTCAAAAAACTGAATTTTTTTCAATTATTTTGAGAACTGTTAGAGATACAAAAAAAACCGGTAAGCCAAAAATGTATAAAATTTTTAATACTTTAAATCTTGTTATATTCCTTTTTTCCCAAAAGCTCACAGGTTTCGAAAAATTTTCAAAAAATGATGTTTTAAAAAAATGTTTGGGACATACCCGTTATATTTTACCTGCGGCGCAAATATTTTGATTGTTTATACCTTAAAAAGAATTTTTGTAATGATTTTCATTATGTTTTGTTTTCATTTTTTCATTATTTGTGTAATTTTTTTCTTGTGTAACTTTACCTGCTTTCGATTCTCCATCCATATAACCTTTTGCAACCGAGGTAACAAAGTAACCGAATTAACAAAGATACCAGATGCTAATGAGTTACCTTGTAGTTACAATGCAACTTGTTACAAAATAACTTATTTGATACCGTTGCATCGTGACTACTTTTTAACTGACGTTGTACAACCATTGCTATGTTACCAATTCCCGACTTATCGGTTGCAAACGAGTTACTTTCGCAACCAGTTTCAAAGTTATTCATTTTTTACCGTTATTTTGTTACAAATTTGGAACTCATTGGTAGCCGTTACCTGAGCTGAGTTATCTCTGCGCTACCGTAACATAACTCGATTTGGTTACATGGGCAAGTAAACGATGTCTTATAATTCCGTACAAAAAATACTGTCTGTAGAGAGGCCACCAATCCAGAACCTTCGAAGATCCAGGAGTGGACATTTCAGATTCCTTTTTTACCTAAAAACCAACAGACAATTCAACGCACACTAACGTAGAAAAGGGTACGAGAGGGACAAAGAAGAACGTTAGAAGGGGCCGCAAATTTTGTTCCATAACAAGAAATTACCCAATATTATGTAAAATGTCTTGCAATATTGACATGACCGGGCGTCTCAATCCTTTCACCGCCTCATTATCAATTTTTAAAAAGATACATACATATAACCTCTTTTTTTTGGAATAATTATGTTCATATCGAACATAATTAACAAAAAAAAACATAAATAACTCAACAGTTCATATTGTTGTAAGTGGAGCGAACTCGTCGTATATATAAAATACCTTCCGAAATGTGAAATTTTATTAATGATGAAAATAATACACATAACCGAGTATAAAATTTGCGTTTAAAATATGTCACCTGACAAGAATTTCAAAAATCTGTAAATAAAAAGCAAAAATTTTCCGTGATTCTGGTGAAAATTATCGCTGAATCATCAATGGATGCCGTGAAAATTCCAACCGTCATACTTGTACGTTATTCATCCAACAGAGAAAAATTCCATAATTTTATTTTCGGAATTTATGTTTATACAATAAAATAATTTAATGCATCACTGAAATTTTTTAAAATCAACCACATATTTCAATAAGGCCGATGGAAAAATTGTTGGTCGTTATTCTTACGCGAGGGCAATAACTATTCGTAGTTTTTAATCCTTTGCTACATCAATTTTAAGGTTATTTAGTCACAATAGAGACATAAAATCATTGAATTATTTTACAATAAAAATCAGAAATGTTAAGACGAACATTTCAATCGGAAATCGAGCTAGACACATCGGACAGGGCACCAGACCACCGACATTTAAGAAATTTTCTTTCACCCCAAATGATGGTGGGACATAAATCTGCCATGTGGTCTAGATAAATCACCTTGTACAAAAGTTTTACGTTTAAAACTTCCAATTTGGACAGTTGGGAATAGTATTGAACTGTCAGACAAACGATACCAGCATACTGGCCAACATGACCAAACAAAAAGATAGACGACACATAACGCACGAAATAAAACCGAAATCGAAAATACACCTATCCTATATATTGTTTGGTATCGAGGCGATTGGTTTGGTTTTAAAAAACATGATTCAATTCAAATTGTAAGGTTCAATCACCTGTAATTGGCCTGTAAAAAATTGTTATTTTTTCAGAGATTTATTTATTGTTTTACACAAAAGTGAAAGTTCTAAAGGTTTTCTTTGCTTTTCGCAGAATAGTTTTATGAATTTTTGAAGATTGTAGTTTTAAGGCAAAAATATCAGTTATAATCAACACAAAACTTTCCTCTGCAATATTCAGTTTCGAAAAAAAAATACGTAAAAAAAAATCTCTTCTCAAATATCTCGAGAACTGTTTTAGATACGTAAAAACCGTTAGTAGAAAAAATGCGGGAAATTTGATTTTCTTTAAAATGTATGGAAGGAACCCGTTGCAGGTAACGTTACTTTTCCAAAAATATAAAACTGTAATTTTCGTAAATTGTGATTTTGGTAAAACAGAAAACTGCGATTGTCGTAAAACTCATTCATAAAAAATTTTAATTCGCTAGCTCAACGCGTTCTCCAGTTATTTAAGATTCGTAAAACGGACACACCGAGAGACATACAGACAGACCGACAGGCAGACAAACCGATAGACACATTCATGGACATCCTCATAATTTTGTCTGAAACGCATTTCATATTAATCAGAAAGTTTCTATCTGCTTCCGTTCTCGAGTCGGTCTCCGTCACGAATACACTTAAGTCATTTAAGTCTCCCGACTTAATACACTTAAGTCTCCGTCACGAATACAATAAAGTATTTTTCTAAATATACAACATCTAACAATATGTTTTTTTTATAAGCCTGAGGCCTTTTTTGGACATTACGGGACAAGATAAACGGAGTGGAGATGGTAGTAGAGGAGGGATGGGGGGTAAATGCGGTACAAACAGTTAAATCAAGAGTTGCACAGTCCCAAGTCAAAATTAACTTAATTTTTCGCTCTGTTTACATCCACAATTATTGTGAACGGAAATTGTAAAAATACCAATAATCCTCATATTTGAGGAAAACCGTTGAAAAAATGCGCCGCATGCGAAAAAAAAAATTAATCTACAACAACCCCCAGCCAAAATAGAGTTTTTTTTGCATGACTATACATCGTTTTATCTATCGATCGTTTTTTGTAATTATTACATTGAAAAATCCGGGACAAAAGGTTAGACTTCAGGACACCGGGACAACGTGCTTAAATCCGAAACCGTCTCGGTCTTTGCGGGACGTATCAAGTGAAAAAGCTAGCTAGATAAAAATTTTTCTGGCAGCAGCTACTTTTCAATTCTAGTTTTCACACGTAGCTGCTTTTTAGGTTGCGCAGCATTTGAAAAAACTGCTGCTGTTTCAAAATCTATGTGGTTTTCCGGGTTGCAGAAGGTTTCAAACATTGTAACATGCAGGTAAAGCAGTTTTTCGTTATGCCGTGCACTAAAAATAGCCAGGTCTGATACTAGCATTAGAAATTTAAAGAAAAAAAAATATGAATTCTCGTTCGCTAAGCTTAGTAGCTGAATAGAATGGAAAAATGAAAGTAAAATATGAATCAGATTAAATTTTTCTTTCAATTTTTTTTTTCACGAAATAATAGGTTTTAATTAATTTACATAGTTGTGAAGAACAAAAGTCATGATTGTTTCGCCACCAATTAAATGCCGGTTAATTAATCATTTTCAGTTACAGGTGTTAATACCCTATGTTTCAACTTGACACATTATTTCTATTCTGCACGCATTCAACATGAAAAAAGGAAACTTCACAATCGGTAGTACATCAACACGGTAGAAATATAGTCTCTCATCTCATCGACATACATCGATATATCAAGTCGACAACAATAATCATCTTGTTGGTCTAATTGAGTTTTTTTTTTAACCAACATCAATAGGTCGAGCTGTTATGGTTAACAGATCACTTGTTTACTTTTAATTAACTTGTACCCAACAGACATCATAGTATTGAGTAAACTTTATCACACTATAAATTCCTCGGCAATGTACCTCCATTGAGAGTCTATACCTCAAGGAATGGATGAACCATAGTGTCAACATAGTGTGTTGTCGGTCGGTGGCTACAAAAGGCATCTTCTGATGGATACAACATGGTTAAAAAGTGATGCTCTGGCTGTGGGGTCTTTTTGTAGATTGAAAACCAACCAGGGGTGAGAAGAGCCCGTACAAGGTACAAAAAGATAGTAGAATCTCTTAACTAAAGTACCATAGAACAAAAAGATACCCAGGATAAACATATTTAAAACTTATCTCGAAGGTGAATTATGAACTGCCCATCGAGATGAAGGATCGTTCTATCAACATTTAGACTTTGTGTTATTTTTGGTTAAAGCATGACGTCAAAAGCCCGTAAAAATGAATAAAAAATAAAATCGTATGAAATATAAAATAGGAGAAAAGGACAATTTCTATTTACATTACAAACACTCTGTAAACACACTAGAAACGGGAAACTGGGATGGGTTTTTATTTTCATTCCGATATATACGATGAAACTAACAATAAAAAGATCAAACGTTTCTTAGCCAAAAGAAAACACGTAAAGACGATGAATGGATAAGAGAGAAGGGAAAATATAATTTTATGTGTTTGCTTTTTCAGTGCCACACAGGACCACCCAATGTTTGTTTAAATTGACGGAAGAGAATAGACCGTCATCTCTGAAAAACAATCTTTAAAAGAAAAAAATTAGCGGAGAAGATGAAGACGTAGCACCAGTACTTATTTGACAACTAGCCCTTGAATGATTCGTGTCAAGTGTTCAAATTCTACCTCAAATTCATGTCCCAAGTTATAAATCGGCGGTCAAGGATCTGGGAAAAAAGGATAAGGTGAATACACCTTGAATGCAGCAAAAAGTTGAAAAAAGGGTCCTTTATAACTTAGACACTATAATTCAACCTGAGGGTGTTTCAGAAGAATTTCTAGCCCTGCCAACCGCAATAAAGTTGTGGAAATCAAGAAATCTCGCCCAGTGGGACGTACCTTGCCCGGATATTTGACATGTGGCCGAGCCTGGAGCGATTCCACTTTGATGAGGGGTTGTGGTAGCCGAAAATATTACGTTAGTGTCTCACAGCACTTTGTACACATTTGGCACTTAATTAAGAAACCAAATCAAAAATGAAATAACATTCACGTGAAATTCGACTTGGTATCAAGTCAAGACAATAATTCCTCATATACTCGGTTTACGAGGAAACGGCAGGGTAGCTGACAAAGAAGGCTCGGTTAAGATACCTTTATTAGCATACTAGCTCCACGCGTTAGTTGATTGACAGACGGATACTTTACACAAAATCTGTTATTCGTCACAATGGCAGACGGGAATGGCGATATGGTGATGGTTGGTGGCGGCTTGGCATATAGGCATTAAAAAAGGTGCTGCGGTTCTATAGAACACATTCTTAGAACTTTTTGAGTGACTTGGAAATTAGCGCCCTCCGACAAGCGTGACTCAGTCGTTTGATATATCCCTTATGTCGTTGTTGTTATTCCTTCGGGCTGTTCAACTGCATGTTGTCGTCTATATAACTAAATTCAAGACCCGCTTGTACATGTTCAAACGTACATATATTTAATGAAGCTGCTAGAATTTTATTTCTGTTGTGATATCAGAACAATATGTGTCGGATACCTTTGTTGTGTGAACTAAGACGAATGGTCAACATATCGACCAGTCATACTTGTTGCAATGACAAAAAAAACATTATTTGCGTTCCTAAATTAATGATTAATTGTTATTTTGAAGGGTGTGTCGGAAGTTTTTTCCCGAAATATTTATTCATCTTTGATTAACAACAAATGCGATTTTTCTCAAGGTTATTCTCGAATCTTCTCTAGAATAAATGCTCAATATATTATGTCTGTATTCTGAGAAATACCAAACAATCAATGTTGCAGTTTTTTAAAATAAATTTCGTCGATTTTTTTAATTTAA
Organism: Chrysopilus asiliformis; assembly: GCA_964034945.1. NCBI lineage: Eukaryota > Metazoa > Arthropoda > Insecta > Diptera > Rhagionidae > Chrysopilus > Chrysopilus asiliformis. The sequence continues at coordinate 43,888,947 of OZ035960.1, read as the reverse complement.
AATAAAATTAGGGGCATAATTATGAATTTTGTCTTCCTCTCCAACTCTTGGACGAAAAATGGTTAGGCTCCCTAAAAATTAAAAACTAAATCAAAGAATTAAGTAAGCCAACCGAAAATGTCAGCACCTCTTTTAAAAAAAATATTATTCACCGCTTAAAATCCGTAAATACAGCTGAAGGCCGATTTGTAAACCTAATTCGTTCCTAAAAGTGGTTCATAAACCGAGCTACCAAAATTCACAAACAGATGTAGACTTTGAAGCTCAAGTGACTTCTAACTAGGGTGACCATACGTCCGAGATGGGCCGGGACAGTCCGGGATTCAGGCATATTATCCCGGCGTCCCGGAATCCAAACTTTTGTCGTGGATTTTTCAATTTAGTGATATGATTTACTAAACGCTAAGAAACAAATCACTGAATATGAGAAAAATACGTTACATTGGCAGGGGTTGCTATAAATGTAATATTTTTCCCCTGCGGCGCATTTTTTTAATATTTTTCCCCTGCGGCGCATTTTTTTTCTAAACGCTACATCCTAAAGTGGGGTTGGACCTCCTCAATTGAAGTTTCATAACAATTTTCTTCCCTCTTTTTTCTTTTCGCACCTACAGTTTTACATGGATTGCGAACCATGAATAAATTGCCACATTTGTAAGGTTATTTACTTTGCAACTCATCGCCAGGAAGGTCGTGATAGCATTATAGACCGATGATGTCGTTGAAATCTAGCGGTAACTGTTACTACTTATTTCGTTAAGCAAGTTGAGTGGACTTGAATGAAAGCGTGTCACAGTCAGGAATCGAACCATCAACTTCAAAATTACAGGCCAAGTACTTTACCACATAGACTACGATGGATATCCACTTATGGACTTATAAATTGCAAAGTTATTTACCTGCGGCGCATTTATTTTTATCAGTATTTCCACAATTTCCGTTGTATTTATTTATAGAACGAAAAAAGCGCAGAATTTTTTTTTAGCTAAGGACTGTGTAGCTCATGATTTCAGTCTTTGTGCCGCATTCCGGTTGAAAACTTTCGCCTGCGGCGCAAATTAATTAATTGTTTTCCCCGAATTTGATTTTTTAAGTATTGTCCGAGTAATGCTTTCTTGTATGGAATATATGAAAATACAATTCTTCAATATTTCTTTTAGTTTTCTTTTTCTTGTGCAGCTTTTCCCATTTTGTACATAAAATTTGTTGTTTCGTTGTTGCTCATATTCAGCCTCTCACCCCCGCCCCCACTACCCCACCCCTACCATATATCACTCAAATTGACCCGAAATAAATATGGTCTCCCTACTACTAACCTATAACATCACAAGAATTTGTTTTTTTAAAGATATTTTCCAAAGTATGTTTTGGAAAATAGTTTAATCGGATTTCCTAAGGATGTCGTGTTTCTACATTACTGCAAATTTTGCCTTTTGATAAAATATGTGTTTGAAATATGTGCTAACAACTTTCAAATTCGAATATTATCTTGATATAAGCCAAAGTTCTGCGTATATTGAAACAGTCAATGGTTTTCAAGATTGTATGTTCATAAGTAGTTTGCGTTGCTTAGCTATTCTTAAATAGGTCATTTTGTATTAATTTATACCACAAATTTTCACTTTCATTTTGCGATTTCTTTTTATTTCCGCGTAAAATATTCATCAAAAGACTTTTCTCTCCAAACTTATTACTTATACTCTAACTCACATTTAATGTAGCTCAAAGAAAAATCAGCTATTAGAATTTCATTAGCATACAAATAAATTTCAAACCGACGAAAAAAAATTCTTATTACTAGATCTAGATAAGCTACATAGAAGAGAATTTACAGACTAGCCATAAAAACAGTTGGATATCTAGGAATTCTATACGTACGCACTAAGAAAAAGTTTCCCGGATCATATTGTTTTGAGGAGATGCTGGAGTTCACCGCAAACATTTGGCTCTCACATTTCCTCTAAGGCTTTATCACTTCCGTTTTCTAATATATCATTTAATATGTCCAAAATAAAAAAGAAATTATATGGAAATACCATAAATTCACACATTGTAACATATTTTTAGAAACATGAAATGCAATACGGCATGTTTAAAAGTTTTCTAATAACTTTATTAACATAATTCTGTGTTAATATGGCTTAGTCTAAGTTTACAAAGTTCTTTAACTATTGAAACATCTGAAAAGCACATCTGAAATTTATTTGCTGAAGGCAAGCCATTAAAAAAAAAGAAATTCAAATGGATAAAGTTTCTGAAGTTACTAAAATTGATACTGCGAATTTTCTCCTACATTGCACATTCGTTGACCTAAATTTTCATGTATGTATGACTTTTAATTAATTTCATTAGGTATGTGTAATTTAAAACTTTTAACATTAAACTGTGTTTTATAATAATATCGGATACACCTAAAAAGTTTAGAATTTCAAGGGTAGTGTGCTTATCGATAAACGAGCAGATCAGGAAATTTAAGATATTTTGAAGAAGAGTTTCGCTCCACATTTTCTGACGTATTATTTATTTACTTATTGAACATCAACATCAATGTCAGCGAGGTTTTGTCATCTTTTGATTTGTCAACAAAAAACATGTTATTCTGATCTAATTAAATTTTTTTTTTAAATATAACATATTTGAATTTAGAGACAATAAAACAGCATATTAAATACCCCATTCTACAAATAAAGTAATCCTTCGATGATTATTCGTTTCAATGCCGTACTGAAGCCTTAAGTTACATTTAAAGCTTTTTCGAATTACAAATTATGTGTTTAACGCGTTGGCTGCCGTGCGATCCATTGGTGGTTCACATGATTTTTTTAATATGGCCACTACTAGATCACATCCATACTTTATTCTGTATCAGCACATTTTATACACAACTGACAATTACGATAAAACGGTATTTACAGTTAGTCACTTAAGTAAAGATTTTATTTTTATATCTAATGGCAGCGAACGTGTTAAAAGAAGGAACTATTCTATTTCAAAGCAACTCTTAACCCTTTCGCGGACACATGAATTTTAGAAAATGTTAGCAGAATGACACATGTAATTATTTGGGTTATAAGGCAGATAATTAAATTCAGATTTCAGTTTTGGGTTTTTGGTTTATTGAATATTTAATTTTTACTGAAAACAAAAAAATGATAATATGTCGGCATATGCCGACGTGTCCCAATTTAAGCCATTCGTAGTGTCGGCTTATGCCGACGTGTCCGCAAAAGGGTTAATAACATTATCGCCTTTTATTTAAGCTTTTCATTAAAGTTATTGATTCGGACCAGAAAAATTTTCACCTGCGGCGCAAATCGTTTAATTTGATCTCCTAAAAATTTATTAGTGTGATTTTCGAACATAATGTTAGGATTCCTAACAAGTATATTTTTGCGATACAGTTTATGCCAACATTTTTTATACAATGGGAGTACTCGAGAGAAAACAGGCCTGGGAAAAAGGTGGGCAAATAGTGCACTACGTCATCGATCGGTGCACATGCGAAATTGCTGTCGACAGTGAAGATCTATATTCTATCACAATGGTTATAGTTTTGAATATAAGAAATATCATAAAATAATTTTACACTACGTTTTTTTGGCTACCATTACAAATTAAATCAATAGTGACATACGTTCCCCTTATGACATATGTGTAAAATTGAAAAATTCCAAATTAAAGAGAAAATATTGAACTTTTCGTAAGAATTTAAAAGAAAATCATCTAGAAAAAACCTTATTTGAATAAAAATTTGAATCAACAAATCTGTAAAATAAGAAAATCTACCTAAAGGAAATTATATAAATTTGTATGTTGAAAAACTTTTACAACACATCAGTAAGTAATCGTTATTATCGCTATTCCCAAAGGTCAATGTTTCACCAAAAAATCATAACAATTTGTTATCCTCCATATTGAAAAGATGAAAATATCTTGTATTGTATGAAATGTGTCTACTTTTAATGGATTTATCCTATGGGGAGCAAAAGCAAAGATTTCTTCAGACTACTGGAATATCTCTGAAGAAAAATTTGGGGCAACCCGAAGTGTCAAAAAAGAATGGAAATTGAAACACAGATAAACGATGACGACTATTCGATGAAAAAACGAAGACGACTAATCAAAAGAGAAAATATGATTCTAGGAAAACAGCTGAAATCAAATCAATTACAGTCACTATAACTCATGTATGATAAAATATTCCAGCACCTACGTTCGAAAGGCAGTAGACAAAACATAGATTTGGATTCCGATTCAAATTGAAAGCATATACACATATCTACATATTGAATCACCCACAGTGATGTCACCTTTTTTGCATTCAAAGGAAGAAAACACTGAAAGGAGAATGCATCAATCAAAAGACAATATCAATTCATCGTCAATAAAAATCAATTAGAAAATAATGTCGAGATATAGAGACCAAAAGAAGGAATGATCCCCCTAACGAACAAAAGCGGTTACTTACAATGTTAATACTCGGGTTATCAAATCGGATTACAAAAACATGAGAAGGGTATAAGCTGTCATGATAATGTTCTTAAGATAAACCACCAACATCTCGTCTCATTTCTCGTTGGCGAGCATTTTCGATATGGAGCCAGCCTTCCCGGATGGCATACGTCTGAATAAAGTGCGCTGGCCATCATCCAAATTCCGATAAAGACCAATTTTTAGGGAAATATTTTCATCAAGTATAGGCCCTAATTGCCCTAAAAGCATTTCTTATTTAGGGAATTCTATATTCTCATAAGTATTTATTTCACACATATTTTTATTTATCCAAATCTACGCCCATATTTTAACATTTTTTATGACGCCAGTTTACATTGCGGTATTTTAGGCTTCCCTAACTGGGCCTTTTAAAAGTTACGGATTTTTTTTTACAATTTTGAAAGATAAAGGAAAAGTTTCACTTCACATGGATTTTCTTCTTTTAATAAACCACTAAAGTGATGTAAGAGACAAAACCTTGGAATAAGGAGGTGGGTAGGGTATAAGGTTTTGAGGGCAAAGAATTATACGATAAAAAAATAGGCTTTAAATTAGCGTTACGTATTTTATCATATAACTTTTACGCACATTGTATTTCAAATCGAAAATCTTGAAAATTTTACAATTTTCTAAATTTTTTAGTGACGACTCCCAAAAAATGTTAAAATTTGCCAAAAGAATAGGCAGCTCAATGAAAATTTTGGTCTGAATAGGAATTAATTTTTTGAAAATCATTACTATAACATTTCACTATTTTTGTATTTGCATAAAATTTTGATTTTTCTGATTTCCAACCTTCGCTTTGAAATCGATATTCTCGAATACGAATACGAATATTAAGCCATTCCATAGAAAATCGACTTAAAAACCGAAATTTTGGACTCAACCCACTCCGATTTCGGACTCAACCCACTACTGATTTCGGCGAAACTTGACAAGAATGTTCGCCTATCTAAAAAAAACTGATTTTTCGATTTTGTGAAAGAAAAGGCTTCATTAAGGAAATATGGCCATTGGAAAAATGTCGAAAATGATCAAATAGTCTTTTTCAAAAAATCATATCTCCAGTTCTAATTGACCGATTTTAATGATTTTGGACATTTTGGAAAGAAAACATAATAAAAGCTATACTTGCCAATCTGGCAATTATTGAAAACCCGTATGGTGATATGGCATTGTTCGAAGTTTAAGTGAACGGCGAACAGTTGTATCAAAGTTCCACCTTCAAGTCAAACTTTTCAAAAAGATTTTTTTAAATTTATTCCAATCGGATTTTGATGTATGAGAGTTTTATGTAGAATCATATCCTAAATAACTTTTGTTCTTGCACTTTTTGTTCTTGCACGAGATATTCACAAAAATCGTTTTCGTTCGTATGGGGGGTACCCCCCCTAATGGTCCATTTTTGCCCATGAATGAACTTAGCCTCGCATTTTACGAAAAACGAATATGTTGTAAATTTCAAGTCTCAGCTCAATCCGAGCGCCCTCAATCCGCGCCACAGACGGACGGACGGACAGACAGACGGACGGACCGACATGCAAAATTCAATTTTTTTATCATTCTAAACACACTGGTGTGATTCATTTTTGTGTGTGATAACGGGAACTTGGCATTACAAACGATAAGGCAAATTTAATATACCTACCCTTTAGTTTCACCATACGGGTAAAAAAATTAGAAAAGTGTTAAGCTTTGGCCATTATTTAAAAATTTCATGTTGAAAGACCCAAGACCCAAGCAATATTTACATATGTTAACTGTTTGGGAAGTTAATGGGATTCCTGTAAATCTATAATATTTGAAACGAAGTTTGTTGGGATTTTTGTGAAATATAATAATTTTTGAACTTGAATTTAGATATGAAATTGATTTAATATTAGGTTTCAATAATTTTTTGTTGAAATTTTAAATTAAATTTATAAAAAAAGACTTACCATCGCCATTTGAAAATCCACACATTAAAGAAAATACGGTGGTCCATAAGCAAGTGTTGGCAACTAGTTGACGTCGCGATAGAACGCGTGCAGGGAATGTGAAAATCCTTTCAACCTTTGGCATTCTCGTTCATTCGATGATCTTAATATCGTTATGTCGTAAGCAATGAAGCAGCAAAGGAAAATGGAAAATGAAATCTCACCAAAAGATTCCTTTCCACCCCAAAATCTATGAATATATCTTGATGTTTGTATATGCTTATATGATGAAGCTAGCAAATGAACGTCAAACAGTTTAGAAATATCCTACATTCAATGAAATTCCTTCGTACATTCGTTTCGTATTATTTAGCACTACGATCACAATACTACAAACAATAATACTCGATGAATAAAATAAAATTCATGTAACTATCCATGGATGAAACTCCTTTAACGTTGAAATGAAAATCTCTTTTTAATTCGGTTTGCCCTCACTACGACTAAGTCCCAGTCGGATCCCGGTTGCTCATTCTTCGGCTTCCAACCCAAACGGATTCAACCCGGACTACTCTATGTCTATATCCACTTGGGAATTATCCCGACAACATGATAAAAGACATTGTTGTTGTTTTGCTTTAGTTTTTCTTCTTCCCGTTTCGTTTTGTTGCTTTTGTAACTATTATTTCTGTTGTTTTAGTATATTTGTTATTCCCGTAACAACAAAAACATCAACGGCACAAAAAAAATACACCGATTCCGTTCTTTATCCGTTGTGTTATGTTCAAAGTCAGATCTTTCCTGCTAGTGTAATATTTATATCTTTCCGAACGATTCGACAGATTCAACTCTATTTTCAATTCTTGGCCAGAAGACAGAGTAGTGCTACTTATCCCGAGATCATGAAATTCACACCATCAATCTATATGCAACATAAAACGAACTAATTATAAAACAGCCATAAGACACCGAATACAACAACAATTGAAATAAGTGCTGTCACTATACTTTAAGATATACTTGTAATGCACTATAGTTTGTTATATAGATGTGTGTATATTTTATGTAGATACTTGTGTGCCATAGAACTTTCTTTGACGAGTAACAGCGTTTAAAAGCGCGACTTTGCTAGCGAAGATGCTTGACTTCCACAATAAGTAAAACAAGACTATGAGGACGTTTTCACGATGAGCATGATGACTATTTGACGACAAGGAGGCACTTAGCAGCTATTCCTCACGATTCTTTAGCCACAATAATGAAAATAACTTCTTATTTTAGACACGTTTTACTTTTATATAGTAATTAACTGCCGCCGAGGGCGATCCGCTGCCGTACGAATCAAAAGCAAAAGGAAAATATCTAAAACAATGCATTCCAGGGGTTGCAAGTGAACCTCACACCTACGCGTTTTTGATTATGTTCACATAAAAATATCCCAAAAAAAGAGACAAGTTTTTTTTTCCTTTTCAAATTCGTCGGTCCTTTTGATTTTAGGAATTGTCAACCCAAATTTCACACTCCAAAAACGCACGTCTTTCGGCACAAAAAAAAACGATGAAAGGAAGTTAACCACAGTAATCCTCTGTTGTTTTGTTTTTTTATTAATTTTGTATATTTTTTTATCACAAACTAATGATATAATCCTTTTAAAAGTCCTTTTCATCAAGTGCCGCGTAATATAATAACAAAGCAGAAAATTTCAATGAAGTGAAATAATCAAAGAAATTAAACCAACCAACTACAATCCATTCTGATAGCGCAACAGTAGAGTATGGGTTGATATCCTTTGTTGGTTTCTTCGTAACCACTTCCAAAGCATACACAAAAACACAACCAAAAAAAAAAACTAACTAACTTTGTACGCAAGCACAATGAACAAGTATAGGAAATTAAAGGATTTAAGCAATTGCCATAATATAATGTTGATGATAATGATGTCGCGAGCTACGCTATACAGCGTTTAAAAATCAAATTTCGAGCGCTCTGTACACTTCTTTCGTCCATCCGAACCGGCAACCAAAACCAAACTGACTGAGGAATTGGACAGAATCTTCTTTGACACATGGATCAACCATCAGTAGAACAGCCAGAAAACCAAATCAGCAAACAACTGTGCCGAGGCAGGAATGAAAGCAGCGCGGCAAAGCACCATCAAGAATTTCATTCCATATACCATCTATCCAGACCCATACATCCATTCATTCATTCATTCATCCCATAGTTTCAGCCATCCAGAGCAACATGAGCAAAGTCATCCAGCTAGGAATCTAATAACGAACACCGAAGTCCTATTGGCAGCGAACGGGATGGATGGTAGGAAACGAGTGCGCGCTAGCTGGGAATATCAGGAACACCAGAGTGTCCTTATCAGCCTCATCACTGGCACCGGCTCTACATCCACCACGACTCGACTTTGTCCGGATCAGGAATCTGGCTGGGACCAAATCATATACAAACTCATGAGCAACAACAGCCACTGCCTACTGCCGGTGGTGGACAAACTCACCCCTAGCTGCAGGATGAATGAATATTCATCATCCCGGTTCATTGTGACTGCACAAATACTCCCGAGGGAAAATCTTTTGAACTTCATAGAAAATTCTCTCCCGACAGTTCCACATGTCGACTCTCTTCAAAAACTCGTTCAAATCAGCTGCTCGGATTCTCTTCGGTATAAGACTGCATGGAGAACCCGAGAAATTTGATAAGAAAAATCTCTTTTTGTTTACTTTTCACATTATAGATGGATATATTCAAGAAAGTCGTGAGTAATTCAAGGGTAATGCAACCAAACGTCTTGAAGCAAAGAACAAAACAATCCACGAATAACTAAAAAAAAAGAAGAAGTTGTCGACAAACCAAGCTAAATTACGTTAAGGAGCGTGTGTGAATTATTTAGCATTCAGATCGGTTACTATTAGACTTTTTGGGCAGTCAATCACTCGAGGCGACCGATGTCTTAATTTTAACTAACGTTAATTATACCAATTCGATTTCTATCGGACTATGACTTGAATTATTATCTAATTTGTACGTGGCTAATACTGTACAGAATTAAATTTAGACTTTCGGCGTCCAATCCAACTGCAATTCACTCGATAGCAACTGAAATACTTGACTTGATTTTTAAATAACAAACTACGGAGTGAAAATCGAATGCGACATTTTATTACAATTTATCTAACTCTTAACCCCTTCGCTGTGATTTATTTTTATACCCGTATGGTGAAACCAAAGGGTATATTAACTTTGCTTTACCGTTTGTAACGCCAAGATCCCGTCATCACACACAAAAATGAATTACACCAGTGTGTTTAGAATGATAAAAAAAATTGATTTTTCCATGTCCGTCCGTCTGTCTGTCCGTCCGTCTGTCTGTCTGTCCGTCCGTCTGTCTGTCTGTCTGTCCGTCCGTCTGTGGCGCGGATTGCAGGCGCACGGATTGAGCTAGAGACTTGAAATTTTGCGCAGAACCGTTTTTCGTAAAATGCGAGGCTAAGTTCGTTAATGGGCAAAAACGGACCATTAGGGGGGGTACCCCCCATACGAACGAAAACGTTTTTTGTGAATATCTCAAAAACGGTGCATCTTATCAAAAAAGTCTAAGAACAAAAGTTATTTAGGATATGATTCTACATAAAACTCCCATACATCAAAATCCGATTGGAATAAATTTTAAAAATTCTTATTGGAAATTTTGACTTCAAAGTGGAATTTTGGTACAACTGTTCGAATTTTGATACGAATATCACCATACGGGTCTCCAATGATTGCCAGATTGGCAATTATAGCTTTTGTTATGTTTATTATTTTTTTCTTTTTTTGTAAGTATATATTTAAACCGCCAAGTTTTCGTGGAATATATTAACACCTGTAACATATGTTTTGTCAAAAAACTAATCGCATATTTAAACATAACAAAAGCTATAATTGCCAATCTGGCAATCATTGGAGACCCGTATGGTGATATTCGTATCAAAATTCGAACAGTTATACCAAAATTCCACTTTGAAGTCAAACTTTCCAATAAGATTTTTTAAAATTTATTCCAATCGGATTTTGATGTATGGGAGTTTTATGTAGAATCATATTCTAAATAACTTTTGTTCTTAGACTTTTTTGATAAGATGCTCCGTTTTTGAGATATTCGCAAAAATCGTTTTCGTTCGTATGGGGGGTACCCCCCCTAATGGTCCGTTTTTGCCCATTAACGAACTTAGCCTCGCATTTTACGAAAAACGGATCCACGCAAAATTTCAAGTCGCTAGCTCAATCCGTGCGCCCGCAATCCGCGCCACAGACAGACGGACAGACAGACAGACGGACAGACAGACGGACAGACAGACAGACGGACAGACCGACGGACAGACAGACGGACGGACATGCAAAATTCAATTATTTTTATCATTCTAAACACACTGGTGTAATTCATTTTTTTATGCGATGACGGAATCTTGGCGTTACAAACGGTAAGGCAAAGTTAATATACCCTTTGGTTTCACCATACGGGTATAAAAATCTGAGAAATACAAAAGTTTATAATTCATTTAATTTCATAAGGATCTGAATTCGATATTTATAAAAAAATAATTAAATAACACTTAATGGCCCGTTATCTTCTATTTTTCTCAACCTTTTTTTTATATTGCCCATCATTGTCTGGATGGTGGTAAGGTTCACTTCTTTTAATTTTTTTTTAATCCGTGATTGAAGCTGCTTTTCGGATTTTGCCTCCCATCCATCCTGGTACACCAGTCGACTCAATAAAGCCCAAAAATTTTCAATTGGGCGGACTTGTGGGACATTTGGTGGGTTGTCTTCCTTCGGGACAAAATTGATGTTTTTCGTCTTGAGCCAATCAATGGTCTTTTTGGGGTAATGGCATCATGCAAGATCAAGCCAAAACACTACATCATCTTGATTGTGATTTTATTTAATAAATTTTTGCAATTTTGGTAAACATTTTGTGATGTAGATGTCTGCGTTAACTGCTTGTCCTCGCACTGACCCAATGAATGCCTCAGAAACTCCTGCGGATGATAATGCGCACCAAACTAAAATTTTTGGCTCAAATTTCGCGATTCCTTTGAATTTTACTGTATCAGGAGTTGTACTGTAATCGTCAGTAAAAAATCCATCGTTTCCACTTATGGAAGAATTGGCAAAAGTGAAGTATTTTTCATCGTGCAAAATTATCACTTTTTTGCCATGAAAATGTTTCCGTCGAAGCGCACGGCAACATTTTGGCATTTTTTTAAGTTGTGCGTCCGTGTATTTGGGAACTTTTTTTCTTTTACGGTAGGACACATTGTTTGTCTTTAATAGCCGATGGATAGTCATGTGCGATACCCGAAATTTGCGACCAGTTTTGCGCGTGGATGCTCCAATTTTGTTTTTCGTGTCCTTCAACACTTTTTGTTCCACCTTTTTTGTTAAAATGTGCCGTCTTCCACTTTTTGGCTTATAATTTAATGGGACACCATTTTCGCAATCTTTTATGGCCCTATAGATTGTTCTAGAAGAAATATCTTTATTTAAAAACCGTTTAACAATTTCGGTTTTTGGCATTCGTCCAATTAAATTATACACGCTTTTTCTGATTTTAAACTTTAGACTCATTTTTCCGACTGAGCTTGGTGAAATTGCGTTTTAAACTGATTACGTATTAAGGAAATTATAAATTAACGCGAAGTAATTATATGTTTGGACACATTTTGTGTAACAAAGCTTCACTTGAAATTTGTGACAAAACATATGTTACAGGTGTTATATTTAAATAAAATACAATAGTATTCCTATGCCACTTATAATTTTTCACACCAAGCATAATTTTCAGTTTTTGAAAAACATTTTTAACATGCGATATTTTTAATTTTATATGGCCGTTTTTTGTTTACAACCAAAAATTACCCTGTCTAATAGCCATAACAGTCATTATTATCTAAAAAACTAGAGCCAATCTGGCTAAACCACTTCCGGATTCTGAATCCGCAACGCCAAATCGTACTACAAAAATTGTGATATCTTTGTTAATACAAAAAAGTCCCTTTGGTATCAGTTTACAAATTTTTCAATGAGTCCCATATAACTTTAGGTAACAGAAATTTAATAGTAGTTACACATTGGGCCCTTACTCGTAGTTGCACATTGGGCGATAAAAAAGTGAATAATGTCAAAGATGAAAATTTTGGTTCGAAATTCCAAAATCATAACTACTCAAATGACAGACTCTGGAACGGGGGCAGATAGAAACTTTCTGCTCAATTCGAAGTCCGTTACAGGAAAAATGATGAGAATGTCCGGGTCCTGTCGGTCTGTCTGTCTATAAAAAACTCGCTAGCACTTCGAGCTAGAAACTTGAATTTTTGTGTGGAAATGTTTTATCCAAGCCGTACTTTTTTTCTACCAACATTTGGGAAAGTACCATTACTTATACAAGGTACCTCTCATTGAAAAATAACCTTTTTTTAAAAAAAACTATAGAAAATAAAATATGCTACGATTTTTTTTTTACTTTGACTGTTTTTACTTATCTCTAACTATTTTTAAGATACTTGAAAAAAAAATGTACATATTTTTCACAAAATTTTAAATTTTGCAGAGGAAAGTTATGTTCTCTATGTACACATCACATATTTTTAATAATTTTAACCCTTACAGGCTTGGTGGTATACGCCATTTTTATACCCGTATGGTGAAACCAAAGGGTATACTAACTTTGCCTTTTCCGTTTGTAACGCCAAGATCCCGTCATCACACACAAAAATGAATTACACCAGTGTGTTTAGAATGATAAAAAAATTGAATTTTGCATGTCCGTCCGTCTGTCCGTCTGTCTGTCCGTCCGTCCGCGCGCACGGATTGAGCTACAGACTTAAAATTTTGCGCAGATCCGTTTTTCGTAAAATACGAGGCTAAGTTCGTTCATGGGCAAAAATGGACCATTAGGGGGGTACCCCCTATACGAACGAAAACGTTTTTTGTGAAATCTCAAAAACGGTGCATTTTGTCAAAAAAGTGCAAGAACAAATGTTATTTAGGATAAGATTCTACATAAAACTCCCATACATCAAAATTCGATTAGAATAAATTTTAAAAAATCTTATTGGAAAGTTTGACTTCAAATTGGAATTTTGGTACAAATGTTCGAATTTTGATACGAATATCACCATACGGGTCTCCAATGATTGCCAGATTGGCAATTATAGCTTTTGTTATGTTTTTCGTAGCAAATGCTGGACGGTGGTACCATAATTTTACCGCTTATTAAATTTACTTACATTGGTGCCTAAAGGTTTAAAAAGTATCACCAAAAAAAAAACAAAAAAAAAATCTGTGTACTGCACGGGAATAAATATTTGCCATTGTTCTGTATTTATGTCGGAGATTTTCTGAACATTTTTTAAAAAAAAATTATATCTATATATGTATATAATCGTTTAACCTGACTGAGTGACTGACTCATCAACGCTCAGCACAAACCACTGAAGCTAGAGACTTGAAACTTTCACAGTATGTCCCAATCATCACGTAGGCGCTCACTAATGCGGCAGTCACACGACGCTGTTTTGCCAGCGCTGCTAGGTGTTTGGCTGTTAGCAGCCGTTTCAGCAGCACCGTGTGAACCCTAGTAGGCTGCTACTAACAGCAGCAGCGCGATGATTTTAGCAGCGCTATTGAAGTAGAGACCGTTCTACTTTGCCAGCGCTACTAGGGATCACGTGACCCTGTTGCATGGTTACTGAGCTGTCAAAAGTCTGATAAGTGGAAAAGTTTGTTTATTTTAAGTTGTTATTTTACGTTTATTCATTTAAATTTGTGTGTTACGCTTATTATTTAAAAAATCGCCCAAATTCAAATGTCAAACGACGGTTTTGCTGTTTGCCAGCGCTACTAAGTTATAAATCGTGTGAACCCTCTCAGTACGCTGTCTGCTGTTGCTATTTGCCAGCGCTACTAACCCAATATCTAGCAGCGCTGGCAAAACAGCGTCGTGTGACTGCCGCATAACAGCCAAACAGCTAGCAGCGCTGGCAAAACAGCGTCGTGTGACTGCCGCATAAGGCGGGGTTTTCGAAATTTTATCGCTAAGGGGGTAAACGGGGGGTAAAGGGGGTTTGGGTGTTTTTAAACCGTGATTTTCGCCATGAATCCTGCTCAATAGGGGCTGAAAAGATTCACCCGGGGTCGCTGATCACGAATCCGGTGTTAGATTTTCAAAATTCAAAACGGAAGGTCCTGTAAGGATAACGCAAATATCCTTTTCCCCATTCTTCCCGGGGAAAAGTGGCATTAGGGGGTTTTCGATGTCGCTGATTACGAATCTGGTGTTGAAATTTCATAATTCGAATAGTCCTATAAAGATAACGAAAATATCCTTTTTTTTCATTTTTATCCTTTTTTCACTATTTCTGTGTTTTTTGTGCAAAAAACTTTTTTAAAAAAAACTTTAGCCAGGCAACGACGGGTATGCAAGCTAGTCTTACAATAAAAATGTTTGGAGGTAGTCAATAAAAAAAGGTTTATATGTACGCAGGATAGGGGGAGTACTTTTGTGTGATAAGCATATTAGTTTCCATATAAGAAAAAGTGTTGCAAAAGAGGAGGAGAATACGAATGGACAAAAATTAACTTGGCATATTTTATTGTCAGCTCCTTGACACCAAACAACTTTTTTTCCGATATTGTTATCAAATTTTGAAAATTTTAAAATTTAGGAAACATTTTTATTGTCAGTCTACATTGCCGTTGTTACAATATTTTCTGGATTCGGTCATGTTACTAAAAACCGAAATTGATGTTCTCATAAAATATTTATAGTTCTACCGCACACAAAGATTTTTTTTAATATCCAGTAATGGGTCATTCTTACACATTTCGAATGAAGGATAATGGTCATCTCTAACAATGTGTGATTTTGGATCACAACTCAAACTTATCCGTAAATCTCATCTGGTCTTAAATTGCTATGTAAATATTGTTCCTTACACATTGGTGCCATAAACAAACATACAGAGAAAAATTGTCTAAACATTGGCCAATGACTATTTATCCTTCACATTGTTCAAATCGCTACAAGATCCCAATATCCAACAGTTTTGCTTTGATGAAAAGATTTCTAAGAAATACCGACATATGAATTTCTTATACCACCGAATGCAAGAAGTACATCACACCATTGGTAAGGGATCAGTCAGGTAGCGCTGCATAGTACAAAATTGTCTGCACGACTGGCGAACAGATAATAAAGAATCTTTTGCGAAACTATAAACAAGTAACTGAAGTAAACTTTTTTTTTTGAAGAAAAATTCGTAGGGATGATCAATGATGTCAGTAGGTAGAAAAAGTTAAAATTAGGACAAACGTCCAGATGTATATTTTTGCTACTATTGTCAAAGAAGATACTTTTGTTCCACTCGTCAATATTCTAAAGCATTGTCTGTCCCTGCACGTAACATCGAATATGCCAGATTCTAGATATGTGGGCATATGAGATACAGTTTCGATTTCTAATGCTTCATCTCGATCGCATTGAGACAGCTTTAGAGAAATTCGATTGGCCAGTGTCAAATATCAAAGGACCAACGCCTGACTATTCCATTTAATCCTGGCAATCCTGTCGAACATGAAATCGGGGATTAAAGATAAATTCGAACAATACGAATGTTTTGCTTGTCGTTTGGATAAAATTCTGGATTTCTGTATTCACTGTGGATTCTAGAAACGTTTTGATTCGAATTAGTGGTACGATAGGTATTTTTTTTTCTCAACTTGATTTCCCTTCCAAAAACACCAATCAATCACTGATAGGCATTCATCAAATAATAGCCAAGCTGTAATGATTAGGCACCATAAACTTATAGTAGTAACACGAGATGCTTAATGCTCGTCAGATAGAGACGCTTAACTCGTAAATGAAACATGATGATAAGTAATTTTCGAGGTTTTTATTTTCCATCTCCTGTTCGGTAGAGGTAGCTAACGACTTCTTAAGATGGAGCTAATCGTATGACATTTGAGTAAAAACGTGCGTTGGCGTTATGTCACTTTTTGAGGATTTTTCTTACGGCTTGTGTCGCATTAGAATTAGGCACACCTTTGAGTAAATCTCGATAAACAATTTAAGTAAATTAACGGTAAGATTGAGAAACATATGCTCATGAGAAATCCACATGTAAAATGGATTATTTTCGACAAAATACCTTAATCGATTTAAATGTGTTTTGTCAAAGTTTATTAAATTATGTTAAATCCGCATGACATACAATGTAAATCTTCTCGAACACCACATAAATTAGGCATTACGTACGAAATCATTACGAAATTTTAAACACTTGACAATAACCGGAAATCTGTATATATATATGCACAGCTGTAGGCGGAGATAGTAATAAATACAAACAGCCTATTGTAATCAAATAATTTGTGACAAATTTACTTTCAATGCAGCTTTTGAGTAATGAAAAATAACTTGAAAAAGCCATTATTTTTAATCTGTTAAACCAATACTTCCTAATTTCAATAGGCAAAGAGGTCTACCGCAATATAATATGATAGAACCATATTATAGACTGGTGGTCTGTCATAGATTAAGATTTTTGGGCATTTGAATATTGATAAAAAGGGAGATATTAAATATAACCAATGCTTTTACCAAAAAAAATTGAAAAAAAACTCTTTTTTTCGTATTCATAAAAATTTGTTTAAAAAATTTTAATTCTTTTAATTTATCAAGATGTTAAAATTATAAAAAATCGTTTTCTAAAAATTCCATAGTCTTACTTTTTCGCCTCGTTTACGTTACAGTCCAAGGAGGATTCCTATTCGTGAAAGGTCCTTGGCGATGTTATACCAACATCTTGTCCGTAGTCGTCGATGGTCTTTCTGTTCACTTAAAACTTTAGCCTCACATTTCGTTTTTCTGCACATCCATACGAGGAATGGCCAAAAACTAATTTTCGTTTAATTTTATCTAATCGTTGCTGCCCATAAAATACATCACATCATATTTTCACGTCCCTTTTCTCCGTACGCTTTTTCACAATTATTTTCACAATATTATTTGAAAAAATCCGGAGACAAATGAACATCACCTTAAAACATAGCTAAAAGTAAGCATCCCGCAGTGTTATTGAGAAAAAATTTAACACCATAGCGCGAAGTTATTTTGACTTTTCAAATTTAATGAGCTAAATATTAATTTTAACACCGTTTTAACCTCAATCTTGAATTAACTCCGAAAAGCAATTAAAAATTCACTCGAACTCCTTTTAGGAGTTATTTCAATTAAATGGCGTTCACGTTCAGAAGAGACTTTCTAATTAGCTTGAGAAGACTATTGGGACTAATCGAGAGGTCCCAGGCTCGAGTCCCGGTAGACCATGCAAGAAAAGTTTTTAACAGTCGATATTAACTTTGAAAATACGAGAAAAATTCAAAGCTTCTCAAATGCTTGCACAAAAAAAAGGAACTTCTGACGTCAACTCCTCTAATAACTTGGTTTAACACCGAAAAATTGTTCAAAATCAACGCCACAGGGAACTGTTGTGAAATCCCTAACCCGGAGTTCGATTTTCTCCGAAAGGTTATGAACTCAAACTCCGTTTTGGTCCATGATCGACTCCTCGACAGTGTATGATATTTAATATTTAAGCTGTGCTTCGGCATTAAAGGGTCTTTCCTTAAGCTCTGGCTGGAAATATAAAAAAATAATACCGCCGTTACGCTAACGTAAACCCCCTTTTCCATAAAATATTTTATATTAATGTTGTTCGAAAATTGTAGTTTCACAACACTCATATGTAATTTTTCACCAATTAATGGGGCTATTCACGAATGTAAATGTATCTGCAACTGTAACTTTATATGTTCCACATGATCCACACTAATTTTACATTAGATTCCAAATTGGTATTCACAAACTGTAACTGAATAATAGGGATTCCTGACAGTTGCTTCTTCTGAACTGTATAACAAATCGTATAAACATTTCTTTCTAAGTATTTTTATTTAACTTACTCAGAATCTTCTTCCCATCCATTATACAACAATATTAAGTCCAACATATTTCCTTTATTCTTAAAATTTTGCATTTTTCTTAAAAAATGTAACCTTATGGATAAGTTTTCTCTCGGCATAAACTTACAGATGATTTGACAGCTAGTTACAGATACAGAATGTCAAAGTTACAGTTTGTGAATAGCAAAGTGGACTGAAAATGTAAAGTTACAGATACAGAGCAATCTTACATTTTAAGAATAGGCCCATAAGTCAGTATTTTACATCACTAATGTTGTAAAATTACATAACAGTTGTGAATTTTACTCAAATTAAAGCTATGGTTTTACAACACTTAAATGTAAATTTACATAGTCAGAAATTGTTATTTTACAACACTATTTTGTAATTTTACATAATAATGTATGATTTCGTTTTGCAATTCGAATTGTGATTTTACATTTGATGTATTTTTTTTTACAAGATTCAAAGTTGGCACCATTTTTCCCAACATTGAATGTTGTTAAATATTTAACAAAAATATTTAACAACATTCAATGTTGGGAAAAATGGTGCCAACTTTGAATCTTGTAAAAATACATCAAATATAGTATTTCGTATAAATTTGTCGTAAAAAACTTCTTAACTATAAATAATATTGTCGAAAATACTACATCATATACATTTAATCCAAAAAAATTTAAAAGAATTCTACGACTTGCGTTTTACCAAGAAAACATGTTAAAAATCTATGATTTATGCACTTAAAAAATTAATAAAACAGTCGGTCAATAAAAAGTTTAGTATCTTTTCGAGATCTTCACATTTTCAAATAAAAAATTACCACAACAGAGTCGCGATAACGTGAACATTCTATTATGTGAACATCTCAATAACGTGAAAAGTCAAATTGCAAATATTTCTCGCTTCAAGCCTTTCAACCAGTTCAATTTTTATAATTTTGACCGGAAATTTTGCAAGAATGTTCTTCAAACAAATATATCTACAATAATATTCTGTAAAAAAATCGTTTCGTATACAGTAATACCTCCAACTGTGCGGTTTCGCAACTGCGCGGTTAAGTTTTTAACACAAAAATTTTCGAACTGCGCGGTTAAAATTTCGCAGCTGCGCGGTTTTTTTATAATTTTCGTTTAAAAAACATGTTCCTAACCCCAAAATTTCATACAAAGTAGGGTTCACAGTGCGCGGTTTCGACTTGCACGCTCTTTTTGTGGAACTTATCTACCGCGCAATTGGAGAGATTACTGTACATATACTCCACACCCTTAAAAGAATAATTGAAATGCAAGTCGCTACCAAAAAAAAAATTCCAAACAAATATTTCGCACTACTTATTTTTATGCATCTTACTAATTTTTAATTAAATACATTTATCTTTTTTAATCGTATAAACGTGAACTCTAACCCTGCCTGATATCACTTCAAGCCACCGCGACTCTGCTGTAATTTTATGTAGATTTTTATTTGAGTTATAAAAATATTGTATTATTAAAAATCCAGAAATTTATTTCTACGAAATTTTCAATTTTCTAAATTTAATTTTTAAGTTCAAGAATTTCTATCCAAGAATTTTATGTTGAATTTGGAAGCGATTCTGTATGATATTTACTTTTCTCTTGCCACACGAAGTTTGTTATAAACTTTTCACGATTTTTTCGAAGTTTTATTATTACATAACATACGTATAACGCAGGAAAAAAGTACTTCAAACTTTTATCTATTGTATATTTCAAGACACGTTTTTTCCATATTTAATTTTAAATTTAATAAAGACACGTTTTTCCCATATTGATTGAATAGTTCCATCGAATAATTCAAATGCTCCAAAATACTCATATCTGTTTATCACATTTTACGTATGGATATGCCAACTTCAGCCTATAAAAATTATATTTTTCAAGCAAATCTTTTACGTGGGCAAAAAAATAAAACTTTAACAAATTTCTAGAAAATTATTTAAAGCCAAATGAAAAAAACCCTTTCAAATATTTTTTTTAGGGAATGAAAATATCCTACAGCGAAAATTCCAAGCTGGATTATGAGATTATTTCACAAGTTAAAAAATTCTTTCCTTAATAAAATTCAATTAAACTCATTTCGAAGATGGGGGAGAAAACCACTTTGCAGGTAAAGTTGCCAGCCCCCATCGTAAATTCGACATGCTATCAAAATAAAAGTGAAATTTCTAAAGTTTTTCAAAAAGCAATAAAGAATAAAAATCAATAATTTCTGGCACGGGTTCACACGCTGTCAAGGCGCTGAAGGTCGTTGCCAATGCTGGAATAAATCAAAACTGTCAAGGCAGAATTGAGTATCAAAAAAACCATCTACCACCAAATACATCCCCTCGTCTGTAATATTCACTCGCGAATTGAATTAATTGCATGTTCTTATAGCAGTATGCTGGCAACGTAAGCAATTCCAAAATTATGCCCGGGTATTTTCATGCATTCCACAGAAGCCTACAGGCACGCCTACCATATATCTGTAACTTGCATGATTCCGGCACGATGAAACTACACAGAAGCCGCCTTTATAGCATTTGGCATACTGCCTCTTACTGACTTCATTTGCATATCAGTTAATTTGTTAAGCATTGCGAGCTGGCCAACGACCAGGCATCAATGCATCGCATGGGATCATCCCCCTCTCCCTCCGGCTTCCCTTCCGCTGTTCAGGAATCCCGGGAATATTAATCGCACTCGAAACATATAAGAATATCGGCACGGAAGCAAACAACGTTGAACATGGTTAATGTTGGTCACTTATCCAGACCAGACTGAATAAATCTTCACTGTTTAAGGATTAGCTTCGCGATAGCGATCCTAGGTCCTGACTTTCGAACATAGGGGAACCAGCTGGATCCCTTTTTATTTAAATAAGCAGCTCATCGCCAATGAATGCGCTGGCGTGTAATATCCCAACAACATAATCAGAGAGCAGTCTTCCAGAATTTTTGTTCATCCAGGGACTTTTCTCTTCGTGCCCATAAGGAAAACTCTTGCACCGAAAGGGAATTTTGAAGTCACAGTGCAACTCTCGAGTGCGTTTTTCCCTTCTGATTCAATTTTTTGCTTTCGTACTTTGTATCTCCGATGGGAACTGCGGGGAAATGTTATTTTCGGCCCCATCGTTACATATCAAATTTATTATGTTTTAATATCCATTTGAACAAAGCCAGAAGACGCATTTATTATCTTTTCTGTTCTGAAGGCATTCGGCTCATGCATCACTTGTGTTTTGATGCCAGTAATCTTATGGTGTTTATGATGTTTACGATTGGGGGGTCAGATAGCTCCAGGTTATTTCTTTTCCCTTGTATTTAACTCAACAATACCTCCATAGATGCTAGACACTATTGAAACCGCACAAGGAAAACGGAGATCTTATAGGGATGGATGAATGGAAAAATCATGAGTTGTTTGCAAATTCCCAGGTGCTAATGTACTGTAAACCGACAATAACTGAATCGTAGACAGCATCCAAATGTATATAGAAAATATTTTCGTACTTAAAGTCAAAGCGGATTCGATTCAAGATGTCGGCACATTTAAAATAATTGTGCCAATGACTCACTTTCGCTAATGGTTTCTTCAGATCTTTGAAAATAAACATTTGTAAGTTTTACAAGTGCCATTATATTCAATGGGAGTTTAGAATATACATAGAAAGAACTTTCCAGCTTATTTATGAATGTGACTATTTAAATATACAAATTGATTTGGATTGCTTCAAAGCATTCAATGAACATTACTTTGATTGAAACCATCTAATAAAATAATGTCCTTTCGATTTGTTTATATAGGAATTCGTTGGAAATTCACAATTTGACTTTTCAATTGAATTTAAATGTAATGACATTCGCGTTCCGTACGACAATTAATTTATTCAAGTGGATATGTGATAAATATAAACACCCTATAAATAGATCAATAAAGAAAGACCACACGAGAGACACCACAATTAATCTGGATATTAGTTTTTAAGCGATCTCGATTTTCTCAAGGTTCTCCGTTTGTACAATCAAATATAAATACTTATTTCATATGTAACTAGAAATTCGTTTTATGTACTTGCGAGTATAGAATATTTTCAGAATCAGATCAAATATTAATTTTCTAAGGCTATTTTAAGACAGGTAAAGATTTATAAGTTTTTGAACCACTTGCATTAAGTTTCGTTCTACGACGGATAAACGCAATCTTGTTTTTAATTTGTTTTTAAAGCTATGTTGTTCCATCCTAGGCTACAGTCTTTAGGAATACTGCGAAAAATTTTTGTTGTAATCTAATTTCGGTACACGGAGAGAAATTCATAATCAATTTTGCGTTGACTTCGTTCGTGATTAATTCAACTAAGGACATATTGTCATTTATCAAAAGGATACAATTTTCATTGTTAAATTCAACTTTACTCTGCGCGATTAAATGATCAAGTTCATTGTCAATTAACGATCACGTTCACAGTTAACTCGGTAAAAAAAACAATCTCGTTAAATTGACAATGAACGTGATCATTTAATCACACATAGTAGTTAAATTGAACAATGAAAATTATATTGAGGGTATTCACAATCCTCTTTTAATTTTCGGTATTCGGTATTTTCGGTAATATTAAAAGACTGAAAATATTCTGCTGTGAACATCCCACAGCACAGATTTGAGAACAGCGCTTTTATTTGATACGTGACCAAATCATGAACTGCGAATTTGATTGTAAAATATGTCACATACCTTTAAATCCATGTTTGATGTATTCTTTTGAATTTCTATTGTGGCAACGGCTATCAAAATTGAAAAAAATTGCATCAGTCCGATGAGATTAACAAAAAGCCACCGAGAAAATTTGACAACTAAAAACATTACTAGCGCCACCCGCGGTTGATTCTTGATACCGAATAACCGGGCCGGAAAACACGACTCAAGGCATGTCTACAATTACCGAATTCGGTAATTCATTTTTACATGAACCAAGTTACCGTCTCGGTAAAAATCTGTTAAATTTGACTGAATTACCGAGCGGTAAATTTACCCGCAATTTAAAAGACGACTGTGAATACGCTGATTGTTTTTATAAATGACAATGTGTCCTTGGTTGAATTAATCACGAACGAAGTTGATGCAAAATCAGTTAATGAAATTTTGCTCCGTGTATAAAATAGCTTAACTTTATTATTTGTTAGAACCGGGTCTATCTGAATACATCCCAATCATTTCTTTCAATATTAGAGTTAAAACTAGTAACATTGGCATACCCATACATAGTACTAACTTTGAATGTTGTAAAAATACATCACGCTTGTAAATTTTGTAAATTTATATACTAAATTTGAATTGTTAAATTAATAACACATTTTTACTTTCCTCTGCTATTGAGGAAAGGTATTGTATTCATGACGGAGACCGACTCGAGAACGGGGGAGATAGAAACTTTCTGATCAGTGCGAAATCCGTTTGAGAGGATTTCCGTGCATCTGTATCCGTTTAATGTCCGTTTAATGTAAACGGACATTAATGTAATAATAACTCGAGAACTCGTCGAGCTAGCGACTTGAAATTATTTGTAAATAAGTTTTACAAAAAAAGTAGTTTTTAGTCAACTATTAGAAAAGTGACAATAGTTGCATTTTTTTTTTTTTTTTTGAAAAAATACAGTTTTTTCGAAAACTTTCGAAACTTTTGCGCATAATACATAATTTAAAAGTCATAAAATTTTCGAATATAACAAAATTTAAAGGGCATAAAATTTTCTACATTTTTTGGCTTATTTGTCTTCACGTATCTCTAACAGTTCTCAAAATAATTGAAAAAATTAAGTTTTTTGATAATTTCTCGGAAGTTATGCTCTTTTTAGAAAAAAAAATAATATAACAAAATTTAAAGGTAATAAAATTGTTTATGCTTTTTACTTTGACTGTTTTACTATCTAACGGTTCCCAAGATATTTGAGAAATATTAAGTTTTTTGAAATTGTCTCGAAAACGATGCCCTTTTGATAAAATGCATATAAAAACTCAAACGAGATGAAACTTCGTACATGTTATCCTTTAACGGTTTTTACGGTTCTGAAGATATTTGAAATAATAGTATTTCTTATATATTTTTCTCGAAACTAAATATTGCAGAGGAAGAAAGTTTAGTGTTGATCACAACTGATATTTTTATGTAAAATATTATTGTAAAATCACGAGTTAATTTACATCTCAGTGTTATAAAATCACCATTAGTCTGTAATTTTACAACATTTGTAATGTAATATTAGTAATATAATGTTTCATGGATTTTCTTTCTAAAAACAATTTTCTGAAATAAAAAAGAAGTTTCATTTTGCCTTACAAATTTTTTTCGACACTCCAAGCATTTATCAGAACACTTTCCATGTCCGTTTATAAGTCGTAGGAAATTTGGTCTGTTTACCAGAATTGTACCTACTGTAGGTGTCAGCAAGTGAGTGTTCACGAAAAACTTTTTGTTTTTCTTTTAAACAAGGAAAGTAACCGAAATGCGTCTGTACCTACTTTAATTTTTCTAAAACGAAAATATAAAAAAAAACAACGAAGTAACAAAATTAATTTTTGAACAGTTGCTTTGAATTTCAAGAACAGCATTTTAAATCGGTCTGACAGAACTCCATAACTAAGTTCAAGCCTTTCCAATAGACAATTTCTTGATAATTTCTTTGATACGAAATTAACCCTCCGTCTTAGACCCCAATCGGTAATAAGCCATTTTCCTTTAGTTGTTATTGAAAATATCTGAGTGCGCTTAGAAAAAACTTCAATAATGTCAATAGATTCCAGCAAAATACAATGAAGAATTTTTAAAGAAACAATGTCAAGAAGTTACAAAGTCCAAAAACTATTACGACTAGAATTAGAGAAAAATTTTATCGCTGTGGGATCAAATTGACCCCAATGGTAGACGGAGGGTTAAACAAATATTCTGATACAAAAAATATGTTATGAAAATCTGGTTTTAATTTTACACTTTACATGCATATTTTTTCGTCTAATTTGTGGTAGGTTTAATTGTGGTAGGTTAAATAAAAATCAAGATGTTCTTGATGAGAGTTCTAGGCAGTTCCACAGATCATAAATGCAACGAACGTTGAATTTGCTACGGTTATAAACTTTTGGTGTTGCATAAAAGTGTCGAAAAATGTTCACATTTTTCAACAAAATTTATGACAGTCAACCGCAGTACCGATTTTCTCCAAAAATATTTGTTGATCACAAAACCAAAAAAAAGCACTGTTTTTAACCATTCATTTATTGAACTAGCAGGACGATATTTAGTAAAGTTTTTTCATTTCAGGTGCATGTTTATCTTACAAATTGCACATTTCCTTTCTTCACGAATGGTTAAAAATTCCGAGAAGATGACTATCGTCTAGAAAAAAGAAACCACATTCGTTACTTTAGGGTAAATTTAATTATCTCCAATTCCACTTTCGGATAGCGCAGACGATATTTCTTGTCCTTCCTTATTTTAGACTAAAATCCCTTGCATAATTTGTATTGCACACACGAGAGACCGCCGCCACCATGAAAGAATTGCAACTGATTCGAGCGTAAAATTTCCTGAAAATATTCATAGTCTGATGGGATTTGTTTTAAAATTGTGCTACAAATGCGTACAACTATCAAAAAAAGAAAATTAGTTTTATTATAATATTATTCAAACATACCGCTACTCGTTATATTAATCCTAATACGAAATAAATCTAAAAGGATGTATTACTATGTCAACAATATGTCCTTAAGTTAGAAAAATACCAATTCAAATCCATGCAAAATTGGAAAAATCTTAAGTTCTCTATTTTAATAAAAGATATTTC
The DNA here is from genome assembly GCA_964034945.1 of Chrysopilus asiliformis. NCBI lineage: Eukaryota > Metazoa > Arthropoda > Insecta > Diptera > Rhagionidae > Chrysopilus > Chrysopilus asiliformis. The sequence goes on along the minus strand of OZ035960.1, from coordinate 43,862,677 downwards.
CTTACAAGTGGTTCATAAGCCACTAGAAAATTCATTCACGGATTTTGAGATATGAACAGAGAGTCACTTCATAACATATATTTTCTTATTATTATTGTAATTTTTTATAAACGACTCGATATGTGAAAGGCTAATCGCAAAGAATGGATCCGTAGCAAAGATGTGATGTTTGTGTGTCCCTTTTGGTACATTGGCATTTACCTGTGATCCTTGCCAAACGTATCGGGAAACAAAATAATAGTGGCTATTATTACCTGCGATATTTTACAAGATTTCCTTTAAATTCATCGTCCCTATATATTCGAGATCCTGACAAACATTTCAGTTCATTGTTATAGCAAGAACCCAACTTCATTTTGTGCATTTTCGATTAATAGTTGGATGCGAACAACAAAAGGTCCTTCACATTGTAAGACCATGTGAACACGCATGAACTTATAGTATAGTATTATCGACTTAGGCATTGTCAAAAAAATAATATCGATAGGACGAAAAAAAAACACATAAAGACCAACAACATTTTCTTAATGGCCAATAGATTTTTCTTGGACTCGTTTTTACTTCAATTTTTTTTATAGAAAAGGAGCATAACAGAAACGAATGTGACACAAAGAGGACAATATACAACACCCCAATACTCACTAGTATCGCCGTCGTACAAAAAAAAAGTTGAATAAACGAAATTGAAAATAGAAAAAATTTTAAGCTCCTTTATCGATACTATGAAAAGTTTTATGAAAAACATATTTTATCTTAAGCTATTGTAGTCGAAGAATTTGAAGATGTCGATAAGAATTTATCTAGCCGCCTATAAAAAACCTTTTTCACCGTTTCTGTGTCAATAAAATTTTTCATGTGCACCAGGTCTTAATTGCCAAAGTCGTTTTAGACGTCAAATAAAAATATTTATAAATTGGTTACGGGCACCGATATTTTCAGCGTGGACATCAAAATGGTGGTGCATCTATTTATGTGTTAATAAAAAATGAGCTATTTGAAAAATATTGCTTAATTTGAAGAAAAAGATGTAAATTTTATGATTTTTACACCAAGTTTAAGCACATTCTTTGTTGAATTTGTAACTAATAGTTTTTAAGTACACTGAGAACAGATATTTTTTCAAATATGGAACTTACTGATATTGAATGATATAATTTAAATACTAGGGTTTTCGCCCCTGACGGAAAATGGGAGAATTGTGGCCAAATTTTGATTTCTCAATGGCGTCAATACAAACAATCTCTGAAAGTTTCATTCAGTAATTCCAACGCCTTTTGTTAGGGGTCGTTTATGATTTCATGTAACATGAGTTTGCAAGAATGGAACGGGAATCTTGGGTGAGCTTATGACCTAAAACACTCTTATTGATGCCTTTGACTGTGTTTACATTGGGACTCACTTTGAGGCGGCACGTCTTTCGTAATTTTTCTGCCGTGTGCACACGGTTCGCTTCATCTGGATTCACTAAACCAGTTTCATCAACAAAACTAAAGCCACAGGTTTCAACGACCATACTCAAAAACCGGTTTGCGACCGATAATTTTAAGTGAATTTAAACTTCGTTCGCTTTTTTTGGTTTCCCTCCCCACTGCGTCCCTCACCTTCACTTGGCCGGAGCGAAAGACGTGCCGCCTCAAAATGAGTCCCAATGTAAACACAGTCAATAAGTTCCCCTAAAAGTTTGATCGAATTCGGTTCAGTGGTTCTCAATTAATAGGTGAACAGACAGACAGATACGCGAGCCTATTACATAATAGATTATTGAAGACTTTTCAACAGTAGTTAAAGATTAAAATTAGTTATGTCTTAAGTTATGAGAAACTAAGCTACACAAATAGCTCTGTTTAAAAAAAAAAGAGTCTGTATGTGGTTCAATTTAAAGTTTATATTGGTTTTCGCTAAATTATTATACTCTATATTATAAAACTAATCGTTGAACAAGATGTTTGGGATGACAAAAATTTTTGTTATATAATAATAATAATATAATATAATAATTCATTTTATTTCGGTTAATACAAATATGTGCACATTTACAAAATGTTTTTTTTTAAGCCTGGCATTGCCGTCAGCTCGGCAGGTAACATTTAAAATTTTATTATCTTTGATTGCGTATATGTACTACAAAAATTCTGAGATTGTTATATTGTTCGGAGACAGACGGACAGACGGACAAACAAAGAGACATGCAGAAATCAAAATGTTTTGTCATCCCAAACACCCTAGTGCACTTGATTTTTGTGTCCAACGATTGATCTAATTCCTTACAAACGTTATACTAAATCTAATGTACTTCTACACTAAAAAAAATATCAGTTGTGGTCAACACAAAACTTTCTTCTACAAAATCTACGACCCTGCGCAACTTACGCTAGAGCCCTGTCGCGTTGTCAACCTAAGACGACCTCCCAATAAATTCTTGGTTTATTCAAAAATATCAAAAACGTACAAAATTTGAGATAACTTGAGAACGGTAAAAGATATCAATTTACGGTAAATGGCAAAAATGTAGAAAATTTTAACATCTTTAATTATTCTTTTAACTGATTTGTCGAAAAACCGTTAGTTTGCAAATTATTCGCAAACATATGATTTTTTACATATTAATGAAAATATCTGATTCACTAAACCAGTACGGATAACGGTTACGGATAACGGTAAGAAACAAAATTGTGCAGAATGCCATTCTCATTAATTCACTTCTTACATTCAGTCAGCAAAAACCCGTTAGTTTTCGAGATAATCGCAAAAAACTGTTTTTTTGGAAATAACGGTTTATCTCGATAACAGGTGGAGATATCGAGTTATAGCTAAAGACAAAAGTGTGGGAAATTTTATTTTCTCCAAGTTTTGTCATACTTAAGGCCACTAAAAAACGCGTAGTTTGGGAGTAAATCGAGAAAAACGAAATTGCGATTTTTGAGAAATCGCCATTTTGGATACTTCCGGTTAACGGATTTCCACCAAAAGTTGATAGGATCGTCCCATTTCAGGACCCAACATGCCTATAAAATTTCATGGCGCTAGCTCTATTAGTTTTTGAGAAATCTTGTACACAGACTGACAGACAGACTGACAGACAGACTGACAGACAGACTGGCAGACAGACTGACAGACAGACTGACAGACAGACTGACAGACAGACTGACAGACAGACTGACAGACTGACAGACAGAAAGACATTTTTTTAATATGACTCCAATCGACTCAGGAGTGATCGGGAAATGTTTTTTAGGCAAAATTAAGAGGTCGAAATTTTTCATGAATACAATACTTTATTATACTCCGTAGAAGAAAGTAAAAATAACAAAAACGTTGTTCCTATTGACCAAATTTGTTTTGTTGAATCTCAACGATTTTTTTTTTTGTTAAATTGATAAAAGAATTGTTTGAATAACAAACATAAATATAACAATTATTTGCCATTTTGACAAATTAGTCATTGTCAATTTCACAATTGTTTTATTGATTTAACAAAACATGGATTGCATGTTTATTTTTGTTAAAAAAAAACAATTTTTTGTTGAACAAAGATTTCCTCCAAAAAAATTTGATCCAATTGACTATTTTTTGTGATTCTAACAAAAATTTTGTTCATTTAGCAAAGATTCATCCATATGACAATTTTTTTCTTTTGCTTTTTTCATTTAATAAATATCCCATTGTTAATTTAACAAAATTATTTTATTGGCTGATATAGGATATGACAATTTTTTTTCTCTGAGCGTATAAGATTCTCTTATAGAGTACGAAAAAAAAATCCAGTAAAGACTTTTTCTGGAATAATTTTTCAAAACATAAACGGTCGTACACGCAGAGAAAAAAATAGTAAATCTAACTATTTTAGGTAAAATAGCCGGAATCATAAATATTTTTGCCCGAACGAATTGTTTTTTGTCCTGGAATAATCACAAAATCTATTTGTAATAATTCCACGCATCCCCCAAGCCAGCTTATCAACCAAAGTAGTGAAAATCACGATTAAAAAGTTTTGTGAGACAGGAAGAGTAAAATTCTTTACGTTTTTGCGTTTCGCTGTAAACTGATATCTTTTACCCTTCTCGAGATATCTTCAAATATATTGCATACAGAAGGCAATTTAAAACAGCCATAGAAATTATAGGAGATCTACTGCTTCCTGACTTCGTTTTGTTGTCTTCGCATTTCTGTCATCTATTTCCCTTTTGCACTAAACCCATTGTGTCACAACAACTATTCAGTGGACCACTAATTTAATTTTCTAATAGACCGCAGACCTAAAAAGTTTAGCCACCCTTGGAAATTAAAAATAGTTTTTCAGTAATTGCAGACTGGGCAAAAGTAAGTATACTTACTTTGGATATTTCCTTTGGAAAGATAAATTCACCAAATTTTAACAACACTTGCACTTACTTACATCACGTAATAAAAAGACACGTCCCCAACTTACAGGATAGTAACAAAATGTATGAAAAGGTAACAATCAATCTCAACTCATTTTATAAAAAAAGCGATAGAACGCTATCAGAATATGAAGATGCCCACACAAAAATGTTAAGTGCATCTATTTCGGTTTTAGGAGCCAAACTTTTTTTTTATTCTTAAATTCACCTCGGATTGACTTTTGACTGGATGAGGACGCACTACACGCTTTTGTGTAAATATCTTTATGTCGCTGTACCTTTGATATAGATTTCCGATTCAAAATATATATTCACTGTATGTCAAGTTGATGTGTGTAATATGTGTGGATAGCATCGTCTTTATATCGTCTAATACTCTTGACTAGAATGTCGTTCAAAAGAATCGTGTATATCCCCTTAGAGGAGGCGCTGACATAATGCATAGAACAAATTCCTGTCATTGTTTCTAAATAGTGTCTACCGCGTAAATGTGAAAATGTTGTTGTATTCTGGCGACAAACTCTTCAAGCTGTCACTAAATTTATTTCTTTTAACTTCTGTCAACCGTAGAAGACACTGTCGAGTTGAGTTCATTAACCAATTAACCATACGAAAAACGAATCGAGATGAAAAATGAAAATCGTTACTTGCAACGAGGAGATTAAGTTTTGTAAGATCTTAATTGTGAATATATCCAACCCCGCCTTAATCGTTAAAGTCAACGCCATAATTTGTTCGATTGCATTAATTCAAGGTCATATGTTAAAGTAATTAATTATTTTAATAATTTCACTCAATTCGTTGCAATGAATTTAAAATTGGTCCAAATTACATCTTTCGTCATTACATTGGAATAAATTAACTGAGTAATTTTGATAATAAATTCAGAAATGTAAATGGTAATTTTCAAAAAAATGGAGAGTGTCCAAATGAGGGGTTTTCCAGAGATGTTCTCATTCAAGTAAAAACTTCTAACAATCAGTCTAGAGCCGGCTACATACGCTTTGGTTTACTAGAGTGATTTTTCTATCTGGTATAGAATTTCGTACTCGTCGGACCAAACGAGAGTTTTTTTTCTATATCCAAAGTAAGTCATTCTATATTGGATTAGTATGACTAAAAAACCAAAAGCCTCGCATATATACACTTTTTAGTCTTCGAATATATATCTTGACCTTTGAGACATCCTTAAGGACTTTTTGACTACAGAATCGGATTCAGCGACCCCAAAAATCCCCAGATGATATTTATTTCGGGAAATTTGAGAAAGAGAACAATCACATTATCCGAACAGGACCTTCCGTTATCCTTACAGACTTGTTAACGATTCAGCGACCCAAAAAACTCCCAGATCGGATTTTTTTCCGAAAAAATTGAAGAAAAGTATAATCAGGCTATCTTTACAAGACCTTCCGTTGTCCTTACAAGGACGAAGTATCGAAAATATTGTATTCAAGGCAATCGGATGAGTGGAAGTGGGTCAAAATTATTATTGTAGCTGAGTTTTTGAAAAAAAGCGAAAAAAAATCATGCAAAATTTTCCATGCACAAGAAAATTTGGGGGAAATTAATATATAAAACATCTTTTCCTAGCCATATACTGTAATATGTGAGAGTCACATTGGGTGACCATACTTTCCGGAATGATTGGGACAGTCCCAGATTTAGGCATGTTGTCCCGACATCTCAGAAACTAAACTTTTGTCCCACATTTTTCAAATTAATGTTTTAATTTTTCAAACGCAGAAAATCGGTCAATAAATATGCAAAAGATACTACTTCGGCTGGAGTTACTGTAAGTTACATTTTTTTAACGTGTGGAATTAATTTGTATCCGGCAATGGATTCTATGCATAAATATTTTATTACCTATTTCCAAATATATACAAAATATTTTATTAACTATTAATTACTACACCTTCGTCCTGTTTGATTTGTGGAAATGTAAAAAACTAGTTTCCTTCTTCAAAAATTTCAGCTTTTTTTATAACGAAGGGATTACTGTGGCGGCTTTCACGAAGCCGCCATTTTGGCGGCTTTCACGAAGCCGCCATTTTGGCGACTTCTGATTAACGGAATTTTACCAAAAGTGAACAGGATTGACCCACTGAATGACCAAACAAAGCTTTTTAGAATTTAAAAATAGTTTTCGTTTTGTAGGTTATGAGAATTTAACCCTTCGTTACTGTTAAATTCATAACGAAGGGTTGACGAAAGGTTGACGAAAGGTTGACGAAGGGTTAACGAAGGATTAAAAACATAACGAATGGTTCAAAATATTTTTCGTTTTATTCCCTAACTCCGTTATCTGATTTCCACTGCACTTCTATAAATTCTTGTACCTCTTTGAACAAATTAAATTTAAGGTTGCTGGCGCAGGTAAAAAGTCTGCTACAATCAGTCTACCTTGGTTTAGCTGAAGGTGCATGTTATTCCTAATTGCTCAATTTCCAAACGGATTTTTCTTAAGACTGCCCTAGTGAAATCCTTCACTCCATGAAGAGTTTTTTTTTTTTGCAATGGAAATAAATGACTTTTTAATGACATTTTAAATGCACCACATTTTCTACCCTATTCGAGCCGTTCCTTTTTGTTTTGACTGCGTTTTTCTAAAGGAAACCCCCACTACGTAAAACAGGTTTTCTTTTAGAATTTCCTGGTTTTTTTTTCTTGTAAATTAATATTTATAAATCGAAAATGCTTTTCATTAACGAAATGAAGCGAACTGAATAAAGCATCCAAATAATATCTCTGTCCAGTGACAGTTGTTTCTTTAATCCACTTGCAAATGTTTGATAGATTTTCATCATAATCACATATCCGAGTACCCTCTATTACTTGAATTTCTATTCAGTTGAAAGGACTTGATTCTGTTCAGATCCTTCCGTATACGCATTTGAATGCCTTCTCGAAATTAACTTGCTCAATGAGGGACCATGCATTCTAATAAGTCGCATATTGAATTTCATAAAACGCCACATTAGCAATGAAATACGTTTATCCATGACGATAAATCCGGTCGTGGGGATTACTATCAACCATTTAGTCCCAAATGGGTTGTTTGACTGATTTCAAGTGCGTTGGTTGCTACCAGCGAAGAGCTACCATTGCACCCTTCCAATCACTATACATAATCATAATAAGTCGGAGGCATTCATTCGTCCTGTTTGGATATTGAAGGCCATAATGATACATGAACTTGATCTGATTCTCTTATTCCTTTATCCTTTGATCTGGATACGGTCATAATTTCATGGAATCGGATTTAAGTTAATATTTACTCTGCTCACAATTTTATGGTTTTTAAAAGTAAATAAATAAATATTCAACCGAAATCTTATAAAAACTCCTAAATAATTCAGTCAGAGATGCTGATTTGGAATGTTTGGGTGGTCCTTTCTATTATTAGAAGGAAAAAAAGGAAAATCTCGAGTAGAAAAAGATTAATTCGAGGAAAAATTATACGAAATTCCACATAAAACTCGGCATATTATTTCACGTGACGACAAGTGAAAAATATTTAGAGTATGTTTAAGGTATATGGATTTTAGCTCATTTTGTTTCGTCTCATTTAGCTAAAAAAGACTAATGAACCTTCGTGACCAAATATAAATTTATTTTCCTTCAGCTAAGTATGTTTAAATCTGTTCAATGTATGCGCCGTTCCTATACCGATTAACAGATTTACCGCAATTAACATGAAGCTAATAGAGGAGGAATTTACTTGAGTTGTTATTCGAATGTATCCCGAAATAGAATCGACATCTTAACACAATTGAAAGAGAAATTTTCACGTTTAGAAGCATTCTTGAATCTTGTCGGTTGATTAACATTCCTCCTTTAATTGCACTTCCAAGTAATTTTTCGTTTCTGAAATCCATTCGGGTGCTTCAGTTTTTTTATCGTGCAATTTTTAGTACATTTCTTCGGAAAAACAAATTAAGTTGTCGATTTTAACACGTACTGAAGAAATATTTTAGAAAATCTGCGTCAGAAGCTGGCAATGAAATGCGTCACACACTTATAGGGGCAGGGGGAGTTTCTTTTATGAAATCCTACAAAATTGTGAAAATACTAAAGGAATGCAAGGGAACCTCGATAAGTCGAACATCGCATAACTAGAATTTGTGAATCCACTGTATTGCAAGAAAAAAAGATTGGACCAAAAATACTAACGTGTGGTAAACACTGAAAATTTTATAAGGGAATTTTGCGAAGAAAAATTGAAATTGATTCCTTGACAGCAATTATCCTAACCTACACTTACGATTTTTTCGGGGTGCTCTATTTTTTTTATAGTTCCAGGCAGAGCTTAGGGGAAGACTATTTAATGCCGAAGCACAGCTCAAGATGGTCGGAAGGACAAAAGGAGATGTCGGTTTATGTTCTCCTTGAACTTCTGCGGGTTATAGTCCGGGGGGAACACATTGGATGGTAAATCGTTCCAAAGTCTTGTTGTTCGCGGAATAAAGGTACCCCTAAACTTTACTGTACGAAAACGGGGAGGCCCAAGGGAGAAGTCGTGTGTGCGTTCAGCTGCACGAGAGGCTCGAGAGACGAAAATGAATCTGTCAAAGATTTGTCTCCAATCAGTCGGATTGCACGTTTTTGAAATCGGTCCAGCAGTTTCAGGACAGGTTTTGGGGCTCCAGCCCAAATGTGCGAATTGTACTCAAGTCTCGGTCGAATGTAGGTCTTGTAGATGCTGAGCATGTCGATTGGTGCGAAATATTTTTTGCAGCGTCCCAGAAAGCCTAGGCACTGCGACGTTTCCTTTGCTATTTTAAAAATATGGTCGCCCCAATGGAGCTTCTCATTTTGCAGCGGTCACACGACGCTGTTTTACCAGCGCTGTTTGGCTGTTAGCAGCCGTTTCAGCAGAACCGTGTGAACCCTAGTGCGTTGCTACTACCAGCAGCAGCGTGATGATTTTAGTAGCGCTAGTGAAGTAGAGACCGTTCTACTTTGCCAGCGCTACTAGGGATCACGTGACCCTGTCACATGGTTTCTGAGCTAAAGTTTGTGTATTGTAAGTTGTTAGTTTACGTTTATTTATTTAAAATTTTGTGTTATGTTAATTATTAAAAAAATCTCCCAAATTCAAATGTCAAACTACTGTTTTGCTACTTGCCAGCGCTACTAAAGTAGACATCGTGTGAACCCTCTCAATACACAGAAAATAAAATGTATGTAAATATTACGAAAACGTTTGTTAATATAACGAAACCATTTGTCCCCCATGGGCCGACAAAATATTTTGTTAATGGTACGATGTCAATTTTGTTAAGTTTTTGTATTTTTGTATTTCGTTTTCCCAAAAATTTTGTTAATATTACAAATATTTTGTAAATATTACAAATATTTTGTAAATATTACAAATATTTTGTAAATATTACAAAAACAAATCTCTCTTGTTGATATGGAATCTCTTTCTGTTTCTTGCTTAGTGTGTGTTCATAGAATTTAATATATGCAATTAATGAGCGGAAATTGTTTTAGTGTGATGACTTCAAAAATTAAGAGATGCTTGTTTGTTTCTGATAGTTTCTATATTGAATATTCGTATGGAGGAAATGTTTTATGACGGCCAATATGATGCGAAATGAAAATAATTTATTTTGAATTATTTTTCTTACAAAAACTTCAAACGAATGAATTCTCTCGACGAATGTTGTTGTGTTACCTCGAAAAAATACTATTCGCGTATAGTATTTTTCGAAAATGGGAAAAAATTATCGAAATCTGAAAAAAAATGGCATAAAAAATATTTCAAAAAAGCATTCCAACTAATGTCTAAACTAAGAAATGCTTTCCAAAAACTGATTTTTTGCATCAGTTTTATGAAAAATTATTGGAATCGCTTTAAAATCGAGTTTTTAGAACTGACGAATCGACTAACAAAATCGTCGCCATTTTTTCGTCATGCACAAGTGTGGCGCAGTTCTACTAGTAGTCTAATTACCTGCTGCAGGCATCCAAACATTAACAGCAGGGAATTGGATGCTTACAGCGGCTAATGAGACCACTAATAGAAAAGCTTGTGTATCGTAATGACGCCATGATGCAAATCAGATTTGACAAAATGTACTTCGTAATATTAACAAATTTTAGTAACTACGAAAAAATATTCGTTAATTTTTTCGTAGTATATACAAAACTTCAGTAATATTTACGAATTTTTTTTTGTTAGGCTTAACAAAACCCATTTTGTAAATAATACAACATCATTTTTTTCTGTGTACGCTGGCTGCTGTTGCTACTTACCAGAGCTATTAACCAACAGGAGCCAGCGGCTGGCAAAACAGTGTCATGTGACCGCGGCATTTGAAATGAAAGCGAATAGCCAAAGTTATTTTTTTGCGATCAGAAAATTGCGATTTTTTAAAGACTATTAAAATTTGCAGCTCTAAAGCAACTACAAATAAAAACCTAATACTTTTCATTTTTATCAAGTTCTGAGGGTGCATTTGGTAAACCAAATTTGAAAGAAATCCAGAACTGATATTTTTACTCCTCGTTCAAGTGAATTCTCTCCTATAAGTTTATGAATTTTGATTTGAATTTTGATTTGAATTTTAATTAACATGTTATTGTACAGTTGCAAAATATAATCCTCTAAGAAAAAAAAATCACATGATTTTGATCAAAAGTAGGAAAATCCCCCATTTTTTATAATCAACCAAATCTTGAAAAAATCACGAAACTACAATCACATATACATAATTACAATTCATATTGGATGATTTGATTTTAATTAAGCTAATACATTTTATAATGCATTCAAAAGATTTTTATTTGGTGGTGGCCAAACAAAAGGACGAAACTTCAAAGGACCAGAAAACACTCACAGAAAACATAAACGAACCATCGCCATTTTTTCAACTAAATAGAATTTTTTTACGTATTCGATTTACAAAAGGTTGGGCATGCGATGGACCACCAGCAGATTGAAAGGAAATCATTAATTTCTGCTTGTATACAACTAAGATGTCGGAAGTTCATAAAACGGACATAAAATATTTTTCTTTTGGTGTTTGCTTTGTCTGCCCATGAAATAAACATTTAAAATGCCATCGAAGGGAAGCCAAGAATTTGATAAGATAATTGATAATTGTCATAGAAAATAATTATAGAGGAATTAAGGAAATTGTCTTTAAATTATATGTTGCACCTTCAATTGATAATAATTTGAGAATATTTTCGTACACAGGTGGGAAATTTCTTTATTTTTTTATTACTAGTCGAACTGTAAATTAAATATTTAGACTTAATGTGAATTCATCAAATAAAAAATAATTTATTTACAAAAATAAGTAGTTTTAACTACACAGTTAAAGATAAATAACTCAATTAGAGAATTTATTAGAGATATTGTAAAAAAGGAACTTTTTACTCAATGTAAATACCAACCAAAATGCGAAAACTTAACTAAAGCGGCCCATAGACGTTCAATCTTGCAGTCAATCATGCTATTACAGCAAAAAGCTTATTTGCACTAGACGCTCAATCGTGCACGCAAGCATCAGTTAATTCGAAACAGCCAAACTTACTTCTTTATCTATATAACTCGATAAAGGATTCCCAAAAACTTTGTCTTTTATATACGACATCTTTTCACTACTAAAAATTACGCTGAAATGACGAAATGATTGACAGCATCGCCATACACGTTCAAGCATGCTGTCATTCACAAAGCTCCCTCGAAAAATATCAAAATGATTTTGATATTGGCCAGCATGCTGGCAATCATGGAATTTTGCATGACAGCAGAATGACAGCATGCTTGAACGTGTAAATTCGTCATTTCAGCGTAATTTTTAGTAGTGAAAAGATGTCGCATATAAAAGACAGAGTTTTCTGGGAATCTTTTTCGAGTTATATAGACAAAGAAGTGAGTTTTGGATGACGAAAACGAAAAATATAAGGACAAAAATTTTTCTAATAGATATTTGTGCTGTTCGCTGTCGGTTTGGCTTTTTCGGTTTGTCGGTTTGCTTGTGTGCATGATTGAGCGTCTAGTGCAAATAAGCTTTTTGCTGTGACAGCATGATTGACTGCAAGATTGAACGTGTAGGGGCCACTTAAAGCTATCGTTTATCAGACCCCACCACCTACTATCGTCTAAATCTCTGAAGGAATGTTTATCCGGTCTTCACTAATCGATAGACCAACCCCTGTGGAACAAATTATGGCGAAAACGCAATGACGCGTCAACGCGTGCATAAGCTTTAACATTTCAACGCTTCAAAAGTAAACCCTGTGGTTTACTATGGGATGATTTATAATGGCGATTCGCCTTGACCCTTCAAAACACCATGACGCCTAGAGTAGACCTACTTTCTACTTTCACACACGTTGTGACTTTGAAATATATTCGCTGATCATCCTAGTGGCTTTTAAAGCTCAAGGCATTCTCGAGTTATTCAAAATATGTAAAATAGACAAACCGACAGACATCCTCATAATTTTGCCAGAAACGGATTTCGTACTGATCAGAACGATCTGCTCCCGTTCTCGTGTCGGTCTCCATCATGAATACAATAATTTCCTTCTATAGCAGAGGAAAGTAAAAATATAATCTTTGAAGGACAGTTGAGCACCATTTAAAAAAAAGCTTTCTAAGTATACTAAAAAAACTAAACTACCGAAAATTTTACGTGAGGATTTGGCTCAAAAATAAAAGCAAGATAAAATTTAATATGCAAAAACTCTCAACGTATTTATCTTGCTTTTATTTTTCAGGCCAAATCCCTTAAATTTTTTCTAAATTTTTTCTAAATTTTTAGTACACTTTACAAGCTTGTTTCTAAAATCACATCGAAAATGTTTTTTCCTAACACATTCGTTTGACGATTGTAGTTCTTGTTTTTCTTCAAAACTCAAAATTACGTTTAGTTATATATAATCGACATTTAACGCATTTACAACAAAACATTTTGGCATTAATGCGAAGAGATGAAGGGTATTTTTATGTGTACCTTTTGGACATTATTTCGGTATATTTTTCATATATTCAAAGTAGCTATACTATACAGCTTCGAATACCATGGCATTGGTATTCCGACAGAACTTCGCACGTAAATCACTTTTTATACCATTTTGCTGTTGTTATAATGTTAAGCATTTGAAGCTTAAGCGATTTTTCTGTTTCAACATGACATCAGAGCCAGTGTTGTGTTTCAAGTGCTTTAAGAATTTTTTCCAAATATCGTATCCTGAAGTGGATTTAAATTTTACACATTTACGAATATGTGCATGGATTTTCATATTTATGTTTTGCTACTTCGTTTAAATTTCCCTTGGCTTCCCATTGGCAATAGAGATGTAGGCTCCCGCAGAGTGCGGGGTTGTTTACAAGTCTTAAGTGTCTGAAAGTGATCTGTGATATTAACGCATCTCCAAATACTACAGCTTAAGGGTTTACATCGGTGCTGTAAATTATTGCGAAGGGATATCCGTTTAAAGTTTCAATTAATGTCACTCGTAGGAAATTGTTGTTTCTAATAGCTTCTTGTTGTAGTTAACATGATTATAATTACATCTGATACTATAAACGTAATCAATTTACCGATGTCTAAGGTTAGTTTAACAGGAAATTACATAAAGTAATTATAAGTTCGATGTTTGAATTATTGGAAGTTACCATATGCATGTATAGTATTTCTTTGTTTTATGGATCTAAGGTACAATTCTATTTTAATATTAAAAGAATTTTTAGCAAAATATTGCACGAAAATTTAATTCAAAAATCTCGGTTAATGCATAACACAAAGTTATTGATTTTATAATAAAAGGTACACTATAATATGCATTTTTATACTGTAAATGAGAATCATACTAGATTTAGTATAACGTTTGTAACGCATCGAACCGATCGTCAGACACAAAAATGAACTACACCAGGGTGTTAAGGTGCCGCTCCAAATGAGAGTAAGTACCAGCGAGAACCTCTCGATAGCAGCTACTCGCAAATGAACACGTCTCTGAGAGTCGCTCGCAGAAACTCGCAAAAACTCACGAGCTAGTTTCTGCGAGCTGTCAAAAGTGATTCTACTCTCTAGTCGACACGCACCCACTGAACTCTCGGGGAGTTGCTCGCCAGATACGAACGGCGTTTGAATTTTGCTAGTAGCTCTCGAGAACTCGCCAAAGCAAGATGTCAAAAAAATCAAGACATGAAAAGAGAAAAATCGCCGAAATTAACTCTCAAACGGACAACCTCCTGCGAGTAACTCTCGAGAGTTTTTGAGAGTTACTCGCGTATTTACTCTCATGTGGAGCGGCACCTTTAGGGATGACAAAAGATTTTGATTTCCGCATGTCTGTCTGTCTTTCCCTCTGTCCCCTTGTCCGTCTGTGCCACTGTCTGTCTGTCTGTCTGTCCGTCTGTCTTTCCCTCTGCCTGTATGTCTCTCCGTGTACACCACAACTTTCAAAAGGATTGAGCTAGAGACTTGGAATTTTATTTAGTTGCGTTTCTCGTAAGTGGCTAGGCTAGATTCTTTAACGTGTAAATTGGCCATTCCTTCCGCCCTCCCCCACACAAATGAAACAGTTTTTTGCAATTTTCTCAAAAACGGTGAGTCATAATGAAAAATTGATAAAAGTAAAATATATTAAAATAGGATTTTACATAACTCATCAATATATCAAAAACCAATCGGACCACTACTTTCTCCCTCTCCCATACAAATGGAATACTTTTTTCCTGTTTTGTCGAAAACTGTGTTTTGTCGAAAACTATGATTTTACATAATCGTTCGATACATTAAAATCCAATCGGACCACTCCTTTCCCCCTCTCCTATACAAATGGATTTTTTTAAATAAAAATCTTGTCCGTCCTCATGTAGAGTATTTGACGATTAGCCCCTGGCAATTATTGCTTTTCTTATGTTTATAATTAATTTTTTCTGGAATAAAAACTCAAGAAATGGTAAGCATTCCCCGTTGCAGGGAAATCATGAAGTTTTGAAGATTACTCCATGAAGCAATTTTTCGCTCAATAAATTTTATTATCATAACGGAAATAATGATAAAATAAATAAGGTAATCGTACTTTTTGTATATGAAAAACTACGTGGAATTACATTGAATTGTTGATTGATACTTCAGTTATTTTGAATGAGTTAAATGCTTAAACTAATTGCCTTTTATTGACCAATGGTCTGCTCTTTAAGCGTACTTCATATTCCAATTACGTTTGAATGAGATTGCAAATGGTTTGGAAAATTTTTTTAATTGGCTATTAATCGCCAATTTACTAGCCTCCTTTATAGAAATGAAGGAAAATACTCGCATAGGGGTAGTGAGTGAAGTAAATTCATTTTGATTAGATTCAATCATTTCAGAATGTTTGTTCTGGCATCACGGGAAAACGGTTCAATCGATTTTGTTGGAATTTTTCACACTAACAGAATTTTTTGCCGAAAAATTATGGGATACTTCATATTTACCTCCCCTTCCCCTTCGATACCCCTCCTGTGATAACTTTTGAACCGTTCAACTTATTAGGAAGCGGTTTCCTGTATTCGATAAAGGATCTCGCAGACAAGCTTATGGATCAGAGAAATCTCCATTCTTCTGCTTATCAAATCCCTCACATGATTTCTCCTAGACCGCTCAAGAGATTTTGATAGACTTTTCCCGATTAGATATGTACATAAGACATCAAAAAACCTTCCCACTTCCTTTTCTCCTCCTATCTATTTAACTGCTGAAACATCACTAGTTTTGACCACCAGACTATTAGTGTTAACGCGAGGCCGAAGCTGGAGGATGAAAGAAAAGCTGTAGGACAACAAAAGGTATTGGGTATTTTTTGAATAACACAATTACCTTCCATTTTTTCATTTTTTGGAAAATAGAGGTTTTGGAGGACTCTGATTATGAATCAGGGGTCAAAATTTTATAAAAAATAGGCAGACAAATTTTTAAAAATTGTATTTTTCAGCTTTAGTACAAAAAAAATACATCGATGCTATAACAAAATTAGGTTTTTTTTAGTTGAGTCTTTACAGGTATTTTCTTAAAGAGTTTTCATTTTTTTTATGAACAATTTCCAAAAAATTTTCTCCCTTAATTCAAGTTTTTTTTTCAGCTGACAATTCTAGGCGTAAATGACATCCTTCGAGCTACGGTAAAATCGATTTATTTTTTGAAAATATAATGTAGAATCTAAAATACAATAAAATTAAAGATTTGTATCATTAATTTAAATTATAAAAAGTTATTGCACCCAAAAACATGCTTTTGTTTGATTTTGTATAAAGATTAAGGACTTGAGGTCTTTTATTCAACTTATCCTTAAACATAAAATTTCTCTTTTCTTGATGGATCCTTTGTTAATCTTCAACATCTACGAATTTCAAAGGCAAAACAAACATTTTGTCGCATATAAGCAACAAGAATAACATTGAATTAAAAAAAGACCTTTTTGGTTGATAAACATACATATAGATATTTACACATATAGTATTGATATCACTATTCTTTTGCAATATACATACATATGCATGGCTAATGGAAATCTTTTGTGACAACATAAATTATCCGAACCTAGATGAATCTTTCAGTTTTGCTACATGTAACACATACTCGCAAAAGCGTAAATAAAAAATTATTGAAAGAAGGGTCATGTCGTCAGAGGTTGTTATTTTTTTCTAAATTTTCTTGAAGCGTAAAAAATCTCTGAATCGGTGGTTTAAAGTGCGTACATTCGCAGGGAAGAAGGGATCCTGGTCAGAATAATAGCGACAGTTGTTGAGCTAATCCCAGGGTGTCAGGGCACAAATGTTAAACGTGTCATTACTACTCGCTTCGGTGCAATTTTCTACGTGTACTTAAAAAATTTGGCTCACAGAGCGGAGTCCTTCTTCCTACAGACCCTAATCCTCATGTAAGTCAGTCTATTGTTTGTATTTTTTTGTACCTTTGCGAATATGCGTACATGCATGCAGTCCTCGCGTCAAACGCTAACCGTATTAATAGAACGTTGAACATGCTATTTTAGGTCTTCGTGAAAGGATATATTTATGTTGTCCTTTCATTAATGATTTGCTACAGTTGCTACATATAGTCACAGGGAATAAATCTATGACACCCGGCAGCTAGCGCGTCGCGTCACACTATTTTGAAAACATTCGTTTAAATCAAAGTGACTGAATGTTTGCCACTCCATTAAACCGCCATAAGATATTTGAACTGAAGTCAAAAGAAGTGTCCCTTTAGGATTCGATATTAAGTGAAAGGTTTTTGAAGGGCATACAAGATAAAAAGTCATTTAACCACTTATGTGGATAGTGAGAAGGGTTCAACGGAAGCTCTGTGTTTTACATACCATCGAATATACAACTAGCAACACTTAATGTTAAACACATGAATTCATTCGTGGTATGAGTACTTGACGAAAGTCTTCAAATGTTTTCATTAATGAGTTCTTGTTAAAAGTTAATATATGATACCATTGGGATATCAACAAAATCATAAAGAACCAGTTATGCCTGGTTTTCACTTTAGTATTCCAAATCTAACAAAGTGTTGTTTTAAAAATGGTCGTGCCGAGGATTTATCCGCTCACACTGTGTGAGCATCCTTAGATGATTTTTGATTATTTAAAAGAATCCTGGCTAGACTAAGGACGTAGAAGAGATAAAGCATTATTTGACGGTGTAATTTCGATTTCATTGTAAGTAGGCAAGTGTTTACCAATCTTTTCACTGGCGTACCGCCTGGTGAGCTAGTTTTTTCTCGCGTACCCCCTTATATCATTGTGTAGAAAATGTTGGCGAAAACTGTATCGCAAAAATAGACTTATTAAAAATTTTAAGATTATGTTCGAAAATCACTATAATAAATTTATAAGAGATCAAAAGAGAACGATTTGCGCCGCAGACGAACATTTTTCTGATCAGAAGCGATAAATGTAATAAAAAGCTCAAATAAAACTGTGTCAAAAAAATTAGGTATATAACTTTAATGAAAAGCTCAAACAAATTACTTTCAAAACTAAGAGATTCTTTATTTCAAAACAATCAAACGTGGACTTTGATCGATTTTCCCGCCAATTATTCCTATACTTTTAATCATTGTATGAAAAAAATAAAGTTTTTATGGTTCTCCAAAGAATTTGAGCTAACATTAGAACCATTTAGGCCCGTTTGCTGAAACAAGTCATAACAATTTAAGTTGTGCTTAGCCTACTTAAACCATAGAAATTCTGGGTCTTAAATAATTTAAGTTGAACATAAGACGCTATGACTTGTTTCAGCAAACGGGCCTTAAAGTTAAAAACAAAACCATTTAAAGTTCAAAATTGCTCTCCTGGAAAAGTCTGATTTTTGACATAAGATTTTTTAACTTTTTGCCACAAATATATATAAATATTTATATATTTAACACGTTCGTGACATCGTGTACCACTGGTGGTACATGTACAGTTTTTTAAAACAGCGCGAGTAAATAGTGCGGTAGTTTTTTTGTGGACGTAAATTTTTATTTCTAAATTATCAAGAAGTATATCAGTGCGAAGTCCAAATCCACCTACCCACCAGTCCACCCGTGGTACACGATGTCCAAATGTAAAAAAAGTTGAAAAAGCAAATGTCAGGAACGTGTTAAGCAGAGAAATTAATGCCAAAATCTAAGTCTGTCATGGCGCGAAAGGAGAATTCAAGATCAGTTATCCTATAATATAATACGAGGAACGTCTGTCTGTCTGTCTGTCTGTCTGTCTGTCTGCACAAACGATCTCGAAAACCCGCCTAACGATTTTCACGAAAGTTGGGGGTTAGGGATTTTCGGCGACAAGAAATTGATCTAGATAGGTCTCACCCCCGAGAAAATTCCCCTTCGATACCCCTCGCCTGGTATCTTCGAACTAGGTGGTCCGATCTTAATGAAACTTTACAGTATTACTAAGGGGGCTAAGGGCTTTCGATTTTTCCACTACAAACCTGACTTTTCCCTCCCCTCGATAACCCTCACCTGGTGTCTCAAAACAACGTTTCAAAAATCGCTGACAGCGATTACTCAATAACCACTTAACCGATTTCTATGAAATTTTGTTATCGCGCGTTAGTTTTAGTTCTAGCTTTCTAGGTCGGGAATTTAAAAACTGGAAAAGCTCTGTAAAGATAATGTGAATTTAGTTTTTCCCCAAAAATCAGCAAAAGTAGGAGTTTGAGATCGCCGAGCATGGCTCGGTCTTCCTGGTACTTGACTTTTTTCTGCGATTTCCCAAAAAAGAAGAGTATATGCGGTCGGTTGTAGCTACCAAAATAAGATGTTCCCCTGTTCCCTTTGAACCCCTTAACCGATAACATCGAACTAAATTGCATTGGATTGGCGTGGATGTTTTTAGCCATGGTTGTAGCAGGAGTTCCTATCTTCTTAGACCCTCTTGCCTATTAAACCAATCAAAGGATTTTTATGGGGTTTCCTCCGTTAGATAGAGTACTTTTTAGTTAACATATCACCAAAACAAAAATCCGCCATTTTCCTCCCCTTCTGACCCTCTGTTCTGCTATATCTGAAACCAGTCAACGAGTTTTAATGTAAAGTATTTTTCTACAATATTTCTTCATGAGTACTTTCTGATAGATCGCCACCTGTCATCAGCACCGCGGAAACCTATGATCTTTTTGATTGAAATAAAATTCCAAGTGCCCTTTCCAATCTCTCAAGTGTAGAAAAAACAACACATCTATAGCCACAAGTTAAACAATAAAACCACACATCATGGTCGTCATCGTATCCAGCTAATGGGAAATGAAATATTTTGGAAACCCTGTCACACCTAATTCATAATTAAAATTTCCATATGCACCCCTTAGAGTTTCTTTAATCAGTGGTCTTTTGTGCCGATATCTTCGATGGTACTTCTTGAACCCTTCATCTCCGATATAAGTACCTACGCTATTATATCACATTTTATGGCTGCTGTTGCTTCAGTTTTTATTCTATCACACACTTTAAATATGTATGAACCGATGCCAACAAAATTTAAGAGTTTTTGATATGTCTGTAATGCAGAGCCTCATATTTTGATTAGAACTGCACCAAAGGGAACCGAAATCTCATATTTTCCTCAATCAGAAGTAGTGTACAAAGAACACACTATGTCGGATAAGTCGTCCATTAAAGAATATTTGGTGACACAATATAGGTTGCATTTTGAGCCTCTTATATGCGGTTTGATCGAATACTCAAGTTGGCTGATGGTTGAATTTCAGAGACGCTGCTTGTGAAAACGCTTAGAAGAGATGAAGCACTTCGATAAACAAACATGAAAATGATTTACATGAGAAACTCTATTCGGGATGTTTACATTGAATTAAAAGACATGTGGCATGGCAACTAATCGAATGAGTTCATTCCCTGTAAGAGCTCTAATGGGGATCATAATTTAGCGATCCCAAGTCATCGCCTCTGGATGACTATCCTTACAAGATCCAACAGTTTCGGTATAACATTAATGATATGACGGATTAAAAAAAATTCGGATCTGTCTTTTGGTGTTTATGCTTGTTTTAAAGATAATAAAAAGTCGTGACTGTTTTTTAATTTCTTTTTAAATCCATGCTCAGCGGAACATGAATATTTGTCAACATATAAATTGCGTTAATTGAAATAAGAAATTTTGTCATCAGGGCTTCAAGAGTTAATTAAATGGATCATTTATTTTAAAAATTTATTGCCGATTGCATCTCGAGATTTATTCGACATGAATTTTAGTGAAAATGTTTCGACAGCTTGAAAGTGTTTCGCAAGGTTTTTTTTTGTCGAGAATTATGCCTTCTCTAATCCAAACACCATAAGTTAAGATTTTTTATTGAACCACAAATATATGTTGTTAAACTTAATACCGTAATAAAAACGAATCTCTCATTTACAATTTTTTTCATTGTAAAATGAACACAAAAAACCGTTCTGAAGAACACAGAACTGAGAAAGCAATGCCAAAACATCTACGATAAAAACCTAATTTAATACAGATTTTTTTTTCTTTGATTTTTCAAGACATGTTAAGCCTGACCTTTAAAGGGTGAAAAATCCCTCGCGGGGATTTTTAAAAATTTAACACCAAAAGTCCTACCAGGATAACGCAAATATCCTCTTCCCCATTTTTTTTCGGAAAATCGGCGTTAAGCTCAATTTGATTATGATTGCGATTACGATTACGATTACGATTGCGATTATGATTGCGATTACGATTGCGATTACGATTGCAATTACGATTGCAATTACGATTGCGATTACGATTGCGATTACGATTGCGATTACGATAGAATCTTCTCGACCAATGAGATCAAAGCTTTCAACGATAGGGAAATGAAAGCTTTGATCTCATTGGTCGAGGAAGCTCAATCGTAATTGTAATCGTAATCTCAATCGCAATCGTTAGTCTGAATTGGGCGTTAGAGAGTTTTGAGGTCGTTGATCACGTCAAAACTTTGAAATTCTGAGTGGAAGGTCATACAGAAAAAGAAGGGCGACAAATTGATTTAACTTGACAGAAGAATATTTTTAGTGGATTTGGGTAAAATAAATGCTGAAAAAATAGCACCAACCACTAATAGTTAACTTATGTTTCATTTTACAATATCAGCTTCCTCGTTGGTTTAGCGAAATGAGACAAATTTGTTCGCAACGTGCATAAATTGTTATAAAAAACTGTGGCATATAATTTGTACCACCCAGCCTGTAAGAGTTAAAGAATAAAAATATGAGAAAAAATTATTTCCCGCTTACCCTCCGACTATTCCACACTTAAACATTTTACAAACGATACGTGATTGTAGAATATATTTTCAGACTACTACTGGCATTTAAAGTTGTCCAAGTTAAATAAAATTCGTTGATTTATTTTATTTTACGTCCAGCAATATTTAGAATTGCTCAATTTTTCACCATAACAGTTCGATATTTATCAATTTCTTCAATCTACATCGCATATTATCGTTAACCAGGAGATATATTCAATTTTGCAACATAAACAATCCTCAAAAAGACAAAGCGCTACGAGTTATTTATGTGGCATCTGGATAGCAATGTGTCCGTCTTAAGAATTTCTTTGTAAATTCAGTAACGTGTAACAATAAAAAACAGACATCGCACACCTAGCGAAAAGTGGTGGAGCTCGTATTTTGAGATTTGTGCCCAAACGGATCAAAAAAATGGACAGACGAATAAAAGGTGATAATCTTTTCGTCTAGAAGACAATATACACATGTAAAAGCGACACGAACAGGCGTTAATCCCGCAAATTACTGCCAACAATAACAGCCGTTGTCGCATTTTAGGGACACGATGCAGTTTATTTATTCCCTCTGTATATCTCTCTTGTGGGCCGCTGGCAAAGCTATCTGATTTTTTATAATGACATATTCTAAAGCATTTTCATCGAAATGCAGGCGACTTCAAGGGAGTCTTCCTCGAAATTTGAAGACACAACAAGAAATTTTAAAAATAGATCAGCAACCAAAATCAGTACCAAAACCATCTGAATTCCCATCTTCAAGTGTACTCTGCTAATCCCGACCGATGCCATCCCATTCCGTTTTATACTTCATCCCATCGTATCTGAGACGATCAAACGATATGAAAGTGAGCTCTTTGTCAAAATGCAGTGAACCAAATGGTTATTTTGACTGGAGGAGACAGAGGGTTAATTTAGTATATGACGCGAACATCCATCTATCTGGCTACCTACATTTCGTACATATGCGAGGCCATACTCTAAACCCCTAAAAATTGTAATAGTATTTCGTTGGCTTTGGCAGTGAAGTAAGTCACCATTTACCACCCATTCGTTGGCAATTCATTTAGCAAACGGACTATGAAGATTCCGTGGACATGACAGAAAACGCGCCGCACTCCAAAGTGGCTCAATTAATAACGATCCGGCAGTGCTAATTTCTTGACAGCCCTAAGCTATTTATCTCTAGAGTTATGTTATGACGAATTATGATGAGACGAACTCTATTGCCAACCATGTGGGCCACTCTGCATTGTCCAAATTATAATTTTATGCTTAATGTTTCCAACATACACACGAAATGATGCTACAAAAAACTTTGATATGCCGTCTGATTTTTTTATCGTCTCCTTCGTGTCTAGCATTTTTTTCGCACACTGCTCTTCACTTGTCAGAAAAATATAATTTGTTTACATTAAGTGTAATAAATAACCTCAGCCAAATGGAAAATGTATTTAAAAATATACGACATTATAGACCAGTTCAACGCTTAGCGCAAGTATCTTAATTGTCTCTATGAGGAATAAATAACTTGCATATTTTTTCGCATTCGTTAATTTAGATAAATTTTTTCTTAACAACGGAAAACAAGATTTTAAAAAAATGCTGAGAAATTATTCCAGACGATCTTTTCTATCAACAAATTAGATTATATTAAAATTCGTATTCTGGTAAATTAACTTCAATAATTTTTTTCAGTATTATTCCATTTAGATTAAATTCACCTCTGAACCAGTGGCACCTTATAGCACTGGTTTAGAAGTGGATATCGTCGGCTAAAAGTAAAATTGTGCTAAGTCCATTATACCAAATTTGCCAGAAGATTTTAATTTTCATTTAAAGAAAACAGAGTCTCATTTAAAGAAAACTGAGCCCAATTTAATTCTCATTTAAAGAAAAGTCAGTGTTATTGAAAGAGAATTAAAACGATTTAACGAAAATTATACCAAATGGACTTATTGTTAGCACAATTTCACTTTTACCCGACGATATTATATCGTCGGCTAAAAGTATGACGAGACTCCTTATAGTAGAATAGGTTAATGGCGATTTTCACGAAGCGATCGCTAAATCGTGTACGGGTGAATTTCAAGCAAAAAGAGCTTGCTAACTCAATTTAGTGGCCGTTAAAAGTTTCGTGAAAAACGCCATTAGCATCAGAAAAGTGAGCAATTTCTAGCACAAAGTTTCGGTTCCAAGAATTCAAAGTCGAAGCCAAATCTTTAACGGTTCTCAACGTATTTAAAAAACATAACAAAAGCTATAATTGCCAATCTGGCAATCATTGGAGACCCGTATGGTGATATTCGTATCAAAATTCGAACAGTTGTACCAAAATTCCACTTTGAAGTCAAACTTTCCAATAAGATTTTTTAAAATTTATTCCAATCGGATTTTGATGTATGGGAGTTTTATGTAAGAATCATATCCTAAATAACTCTTGTTCTTGCACTGTTTTGATAAAATGCACCGTTTTTGAGATATTTGCAAAAAACGTTTTCATTCGTATGGGGGGTACCCCCCCTAATGGTGCATTTTTGCTCATGAACGAACTTGGCCTCGCATTTTACGAAAACCGAATCTGCTCAAAATTTCAAGTCTCTAGCTCAATCCGTGCGCCCGTAATCCGCGCCACAGACGGACGGACAGACAGACGGATGGATAGACGGACAGACGGACAGACGGACAGACGGACAGACGGACAGGCGGACAGACGGACAGACGGACGGACAGACGGACGGACAGACAGACGAACAGACGGACGGACAGACGGACGGACAGACGGACGGACAGACGGACGGACAGACGGACGGACAGACGGATAGACAGACGGACGGACAGACGGATAGACAGACAGACGGACAGACGGATGGACAGACGGACGGACAGACGGACAGACGGACAGACGGACAGACGGACAGACGGACAGACGGACAGACGGACAGACGGACAGACGGACAGACGGACAGACAGACAGACAGACGGACAGGCCAAGATCCCGTTATCACACACAAAAATGAATTACACCAGTGTGTTTATCATTCTAAACACACTAGTGTAATTCAGTTTTGTGTGTGATAACGGGATCTTGGCGTTACAAACGGTAAGGCAAAGTTAATATACCCTTTGGTTTCACCATACGGGTATAAACAATTTATTTCTTGGAAACTATGGGTTTTTGAGCACAAATTCACATAACCAAATTCAAAGGAAATAAAATTTCTTGTATTTTTTCGGTTTTTACGTATCTTTAACGGTTCTCCAAATATTTGCTAAAACATTATTTTTCACATATTTTTTACGAAACTAAATATTGCAGAGGAAAGTTTTGTGTTGATCACAACTAATATTTTTTGATTAACTCTCTAGTGTTTCATAGACCACTAAAGGACTCAGACCCCGTTTTATGGAGATTAAATTTGTTGTGGAGTTAGCGAAACCTTTAGTATCAAATCTGTTTTAAGAACCTTAAAGATTACATTTTTTGAGTTTTTAAGATACCCAAATACAGTTCTACTTAACCAAGTCAATCTTTATGTTATTGAAAATAAAAACTCATATCAGTATATCTGATTAGTGACCAATAAACTCAAGGGTTTTAGAAAAAAATATGATTTTTAACAAAAAAAGTTCAATCTAACCGCAATTTAAATTTTTCACCAAAAGGCAATATATGTATGTTATATTATTTGCCTTCGGGAAACACGTTTTTTATGAAGTGAAAACACTCTAAATCCCAGTAAATATCGATAATCGAAGAAAATGTTAAGTATTGCCCCCAGCCCAGATCACCACATTATTAATTTATACCACATACACTCGTCGTAATGGTGGGAAGTATTTGGTTAATTGTATCACAAGATTTTTTCTGGTGTCGCCGAGACTGCCAATTATTGATCAATTGTCAAGTTGACTGTATTTATTTATTTTGGGGGAGAACAAAAATGACCATAAAAATAAATTGATTTCGGGGAAAGATGTAAACTTCAATGAGTGTGCCGTGGATAAGGATTGTTGGACATAATATTAGAAAATGAAACCGTATAAAAAGGGATGAGGGCTATTGTGACACAGTTGCAATTTTAACGATCAAGAAAACAATTCCCATCACACCAAACAGAATTCCGAAACACCCGTTGGGCTGTCCCGATATCCCTCAACTGAAAACTTCAAGGATCTAAAGTATATCTAAAGTTAAGTTAATGGTATTGCCAATGTTTAGCTATAAATCTTTTGCACCAGGACGAGTGTCATTCTCATAAGCGGGTTATTGATATGCCACGTTTTTCTTGTATGTAGTGCCCGTCAATAAATGGCAGCAGCAATCACAAGGGAGCAGAGGGATCTATGAAACTAGAAACCCATTCCAGATTTTCAGGACAATGTCAGTGGGATAATCGATGTGTGACACGCTCGGTAAGAAACTTTTGTATCGAAAATTTTTGCAAAAACTGAGATTTAATGATGAGTCTGAGTGGGATTTTACAGTGATGGATAAGTTCGTTTTGGCATTAAGGGTTATTACTACACGACTGGAACTCCAGCCACCATAATAAATTACAAAGCAGAAAAAAGAAATATTTTGATGTTGGGGGAAAATAAACTCGATTTTTAATGAAGATTGCCTTTTTTGTCAATCAAAAACAAAAATTAAAAATACATTTTAAAAAAAATGTGAACATATAAAAAACTACAATTGCCATTAGTTAATCGTCAAAATGAAAAATCAAAATTTATATGAAAAAAATACAAATGGGAACGAGGTGTCCATTTGGATTTTGGTGTAGGGAGAGGATTTTGGCCTGACAGCCGCCATTTTGTTTTTTGATGTACGCATTCGTGTAGTGAAATAGGATGTTCATTTCTATCGTATTTCCTAATGCTGACTCATTACTTGCTTAAGAAATTAAAATTCTGAATGCTGATTTCCAAATAAACATCTTGATATACGCAATATGTTACCCCGGGTTACGAATCCGGTGTTAGATTTTCGAAAATTCTAACGAATCCGGTGTTAGATTTAACGAATCCGGTGTTAGAGGTTACGAATACGGTGTTAGATTTTCGAAAATTCCCGTTTTTGCCGGCAAGAATTGGCATTAGGGGGTTTTCGGGGTCGCCGATCACGAATCCGGTGTTAAGGTGCCGCTCTACATGAGAATAAATATGCGAGTAACTCTCAAAAACACTCGAGAGTTACTCGCAGGAGGTTGTCCATTTGAGAGTTAATCTCGGCGATTTTTCTCTTTTCAAGATCAATATCTTGATTTTTTTGACATCTTGCTCTGGCGAGTTCTCGAGAGCTACTAGCGAAATTCAAACGCCGTTCGTATTTGGCGAGCAACTCCCCGAGAGTTCAGTGGGTGCGTATAGACTAGAGAGTAGAATCACTTTTGACAGCTCGCCGAAACTAGCTCGTAAGTTTTTGCGAGTTTCTGCGAGCGACTCTCAGAGACGTGTCCATTTGCGAGTAGCTGCTATCGAGAGGTTCTCGCCGGCATTTACTCTCATGTCAAAAAACTTAACCCGGCAACGACTGGTATGGAAGCTAGTAATAAATAAAATAAAGTGTGAAGTAAACAAGAAAAAAATTGCCATACTTTTCATTTAAATCAAATACAAAACCGCTGCCGCGGTTTGAATCAAATTTTTTATTTGATTCAACTGTTTTTTTTGTTGAATCTAATGACAACTTTTCCTCAGTGTACCACGTTATAGATATACAAAACTTCCTCGCATATTATAATCAATTAAAATATTCATCTTTACAATCTTCGCGTTTGAGCTCTCTTTTAAAGTATCATCACATCATAAAACTTTTAAACACAAAAATTCACTACCAGTTTTCACATTAATTTTATGTTTCTGATTTAAATTTGAAGGATTCTCGAAGATTAATGTCCTTTTTCATTTAAACAGTTTGTTTGATAAACCGCTAAATGAAAATATATAAAATATGATTGACATCTCATTTCTATTTAATACTCATGAAAGAAATATATTGGGAAGCATAAAACTGGACAATAGCCAATACATTTACCATTTTGTGAAGACATCTTAAGGAAATTTGCGACGGTTTTTATTCCTAAATCAGCTAAGCACATTTAATAAAAGTAGGGTATGAAAAACCTTATGACAAGCGACAGGTAAGTGTGGTAGGACTCGAGAAGCGTAAAAAATGTGACATTATCCCGCACAGTAAAGTCAAGTTTTATGAACCGAATACCAACGTTACAGGTAGGTATCCAAGATCCTTTTAAGAATTAAAGGAAAATTAATGCGATGGACGAGACAAGATAAAACACATTTCTTGCTTTGTCGGCCGTTAAGGACCAGTCAGTTGACAAAACCGATAGACACACTAACAAACGCAACCATGGCATATAAAATTGATACAAATTCATATTTATATATACATACATATATCTATCTATCCGTCCATCTATTCAACAGCCCAATATAAGATGGTGTATCCTTTATTTTGTGGCTACCATTTCTGAATGGATGCTTAAGTGATATTGTCCTGACAGTTTTATCAAAAGCCTGAATTTATAGCGTCTTCTTAATTTTTATTTTATCTGCGTAGAACAAGCACATGCACTGATACATAGACCTTTTCACAGAACATAATAAACTATACCGTCGAAAATTTTCTCAAATTTCGGTTTTCTCATTTATTAAAAAGGATCGAGTAAAGGAAACCTTTAATATCGGTCCGCTGTTTAAATTTCCAGTCAGTAGCATTTTTCACAACCTTTTTTATGTGTTAACAGTTTAAAGAATACGCAAAGTGAGATTAAATGAAGTTATGCCATAGTCGAATCAATATCTGAAATCTTTTGAAAAATTACGACAGATTGTTTGGTGGGAATTGAATTTTATCACAATAACTGACATTAGAATTAAGTAAATGATTTTTTATTGATAAGATTTTAGTGTTTCCGAGAAATAAAATAATTTTTTTAATTAAACAGTAGCTCTGGCTAGCCTGAAAAATAACACAGGCCAACAAAATCAGACTTTTTTGTGCAATTTAACTTTTTATTGGGGACGTAGGGTCCCCAAAGGCCCCTCGCTTTTTTCGATTTCTAAGAAGCCTAACCAGGTAGCTGAACTTCCTTTTATTTAAGACCTATAATCATGCCGTAGTGACTTTATTTTAAAGCTTGATTCGTATTTCTTGAGAAATCTCAAAATGAAGTATAGAAACCCCATGTCCATGAAAGTGTGAAACATAAATTACGTCCATAGTCAAAGGTTAAGAGTTTTTTTTTTTTGGGTAATTTCGACTTATGTAATATATCTGTAGTTTTTTATAATAGAACTTAATTAAAATATCAGTGATCAACACAAAACTTTCCAGTTTGTTGTTGTTTTTATTGGGCTTATCGGTCTATTTCTCTGCAATATTTAGTTTCGCAAAAAATATATAAAAAATAATATTTTTCCCAAATATCTAGAGAACCGTTAAAGACAAGTTCAAGAAAAAAATGTAGAAAATTGCGTTTCCTTTAAAGAACCATGCAGGATTCGACGATTTTTATGCCCCCGGGCTAACTTTTGAACCAGTCCGGGTTTCAATTTCGTTCTACCTGCATTGGAAAGGTATTTTGCTCTAGTTTCATGGACATAAGCTCTTTTTTGGCGGGGAACTGCTGGGGGATGGTCAGCTGCCATCTTAGGCGCAATGATTTTTCCATCAAAAATGGAGGGGTATCGAAGGAGAGCGGAAAGGTCAATAAAAAGTATCCTATTCTTTATTCTTCATCAAAATCGCTTAAGTTGTTTTCTTGTAATGTCGGAACAAACATACGGTCAGACATACTAATATAAATTTAAAAAATGTTTTTTTTTTGTTGGCTTCATTTCATTGTGTTATTCAATTGTGACTGTCAGAAATCTGGTACTTGAATCTAAATGGTTTCGATAGAAGCAAAAAGATTCCAAAAGGATCTATAGATTGAAAATTATCAAAATAAATAATATTTACAAATCCAAATAGTCGAGAAATTCAAATAATCAGTACAATAAATACACCGATGTATATCAAAATTTCTAAGAAAATCCAAAATTTAAATTTTTTTATTATAAAGGGTCGTTCAATAAGGACATAACAATTTTCTATTTTAATAAAAACGCACTCTAAAACTTTTTTTATGATCTGGCAATGCTAAAACGTCAGTCAAGGTTTACATTTTTATCATGGTGAAGTTCACGAACGAGCAATGCCACACATCTGGTCAAACAATTGATCTATTGAAGGAGAAGTTCGGTAATCGTGTAATCTCGAGAAATGGTTCGGTCGAATGGCCACCTCGCTCATGCGATTTAACTCCGTTGGATTTCTTTTTATGGGGTTACGTTAAGTCGTTGGTTTATGCCAACAAGCCAAAACGTTAGAGGAGCTCAGGAACAATATCGAACGCGAAATTGCCAACGTTCCGGCCGATATGTGTGGAAGAGTGGTGGAAAATTGGCTCCAAAGAATCAATCAGCAAACCTGCTCGCGGTGGCCATATGAACGACATCAAATTTCATACTTAAATGTAACATGTCCAGTACACCTGGAATAAATTTCAGCCCGATATCTCAATTATTCTGTGTTTTATTTAAATACAAAAATGTCCTTGTTGAAAGACCCGATATTTAGGTATAAGTTTGTGGGTTTCTAAAAATACACAGTTTTTTGTATGGTGAAAAATTTAGAGATCTTTCTTAAGGAGACCATAAATTTGAAGATTGATCTTCGAGGCTACCAAAACCCAGAGCGATCTTACATCCACATATTATGCCGATATATCACTTTTAAATATTGAAAAATATAATTTGACAATATTTTCACTGTAATGGTTTCTTTTAATCTCCCATTCTAATATTTATAGAATGCACTTTCTTGATATCATTTTAAATGACATTCCAAACACTTTTATAAAATAGAATACATTAATCAAATATGACGTGAAAGTGCTTTAAGGAGTATATGCTATTATGTGTTACATGGTTAAATGAAAAACCACCCGATATGCACTTCTTTGCAATCAGTTTCACAAACTGATCGATAGTTTAAAATCATTTATCAATTTGCAGCCTTGAAATCGATTATGTCCGGCACTCTTTCATGAAAATTGGGGGAAAACACAATCGGAAAGGGGTTACACATTGTGTATATTGTCATTGTATCTAAAGCCACTTAACGTTATGGGGCTTTCAAATGTTTCATGTTCGTCGACATTGCGCAATTTTAATTTATCTTCATGAAATTTCCACACGCGACTTCCAGAAGTTATCTCAGCGAAAAGAAATCCTTGCAACGTGCACTGAAACAGTATTGAACACGTGTCGGAAATGCTATTTGTCAAAAATAAAAAAGAAATTTATGTACATGTATTGACAGCTTTACAACTCGGGTATAGCTGTGGGTCCAATACCCAGGGGGCGATTTTTTCACGGCGGTGGTTTAAATTTTGTTTTTTTTAAGGGCATTCAAAACGCATACTCATCCATGTGACAGAAAGAAAATTGCTTGACTCCATTTAAAACTCAATTTCTTTAGCCGTTTATCATTTAAGAAAATTGCTATCAACGAGTGATTTGTACCCTTGATCCTAAAATATCATACAATTTTTCATATCCTTTATTAGTTTTCTCAACGTATACTTGTAATATTTCATTATCAAAGGCGTTGAAAACGAATTGTGCGTTCATAATAAATAATAATAAATATTCGATTCTATATTTTCTAAAACCATAAGTATTTGTGATATCATTTACTTACGACATAAAAATCACAAACATTATTTTTGTTTAGAGTTATAAAGTCATTATTGCGTCCTTTTGGATGTTGATATATTATAAGTTCAAACTTTTTTTTGGGAAGTATGAGATATGACAAAATATACTTCTAGATACATTGCTGAAATTTTTGTCTTAAAGATACGGATAAGGTGACAACTGTGATTATTCACATTAAATTCAGCTTTTATTCCTTCTATTCTTAAATTATTCAGCTAATAAATAAAAATTACACCATAAAAGATCAAATAAGATGACATTTAAAAAAATAATCGATGTCTTAAATTCAAATCTTGTTTACACATCAAAATATAAAGAAATTCGATGAAAAAAATAGTTAAGATTCCTCTATCTTCTTCTTGAAAAAAGAAATTATCGTAAATCCCCGAAGAAAAATTATAAAAAATCATTTGATGATTATAATAAAAAGCAAACACGTTCCGCTTTAAGCCAAAACTCTGTCACCAAGTGCTTTAATGATATCAACATCCTTCAACGTTTCTATCTTCTGAAGCGGAAAATTTTTTTCCTGACACGAAGGCATCGCATCGTTTCTGTTTTCCATTTTATTTTTTCACTTCTTGATAGTAGTATATTGGTGTATGGTTGTGTTGCGCGCATTATCAATATTCAAGAAGGTGACTTTAGGCCCTGATGGCAGGATATATAAATTGGACACAATTTTGAGGTAAGAATTACTTTATAAACACTTTAGAAGTGACGTCTACTGAATTTGAATTAGTATCAGAGGTAATATGAGAATATAATAGGAAGCGAAACAGGACTTTCATGAAGATAAACAGAAATTTCCTCTTGCTTTGCTTATAATAGTTTCAGGTTTAATGGAAGAAACCCTAATAAACCCCTACTACCCTCCAAAGCTAGAAGTTATTTGTTATTTTTTCCTCTGAAAAGTTTCAAACTATTCTTAACGAGTTTCAAGTTTATGTTTTAGAACAACTACGGTTAAAATAGAATCAAAGTTCAACGATTTTAGGATTTTAATAAATGACTATATTTCCAAATGACGTTACAGTACAATCAAATTTTTCTGAAAAAAGTTATTACAGGTTTTCAAATAAATTCAAAAGGCGAGAAAATTTAAAAAAATAAATTTTTGACGACACTTTGTAGAGTGTTCTTTCCCGAGGGGTTACACAACCCCTCATACATAGGGGTAATCCTGATCGCTTTGCTGTTGGAGTTTGCACAATTTTATTTAGCTTGGCTCATTACTCGTCAAGTAACAACAAAATTTCGTTAATAAATTCCACTGTTTCTACATAAAACTCAAAAGCCTAAATATTTTTGGCATACTAATCGAGTGAAAAGGTGAATAAGAGTCCAAATGTTTTGAAAAAAATTTGTTATAATTCAATATATTTCGTTATAAATTGTGTTATGGTGTTGCTAAAATTCTCCACCGAAACCCGTATAAACATTAATTCTGGACGCATTAAGAGAAAATCTAATACTTTTAATAAAAAATCGGTTGCCCTTTTATTTTGAGCACAGTTGATTTGCCAAGAAAAACGTCGCCATATTCTATATCAATTTTGTACTAAAACCTAATATTCACTCGGCCCATGGAAGAAAATCTCAGATTTTATAGACCCATGGAAGAAAAAGTAGATACAAGTTTGTTATATTTGATTAATATTTGAATAACGAAAATGTTTGTTTCGTTTCATAAGTGCACTTGGTTGTATTATAATTTGAATATTGCAGTTTGCAGTTATTATTATTTACATTCTTTACATTCTCTACATTCTCTACATTCTTTACATTCTTTACATTCTTTACATTCTTTACATTCTTTACATTCTTTACATTGTTTACTTTAAACTCAAAATGGCAACTTTTTAGTTCTGTAACCCGGTCAATCCACTGCTATGCGTCAGAAGTATGGGGCTACAAATACTTTAAAGAAGTGGACAAGCTACGGAGATATTTTCTGAAAAGAATAATAAAACTGCCGAATTTTACACCGAACTATGTCTTAAACTTAGAAACAGGAACGACGGATACCCACCTTTACAGTTTTCAAATGCATGTTAAATACATAACAAAAACGCTTTTTAGTTACGGAGAACATAGATTGCCACACCAGTTTTCAAAAAAAATCTTAGAGCGGAATATATTTTGGGCCAAAGAGTGGAAAACAATATCTGGAAATATTGGTAGTTGTTGGGACAAGGCGTTGGATCCACAGGTATGGAAACAGAATATCGATGTAATGTTTGAACAACTCAATCAAAATCAAAAAAGTCATGATATTAAAAGGGCCTTATCTAGCACTGATCGCATTTATAAATATCTGGATTTCACAAAAGGACCGAGTTATTTCCAGAACACCAACAACAGACAAAAAATTATGTGGATATGTAAAGCTCGTAGTGGACTTATTCAGCTAAATGCATCGAAATTCCAGCAAGAACAACAAAAAATATGCTCTATGTGTAATTTGAAAGAAGAAGAAGATATAAAACACTTTTTGGGAAAATGTCCTATCCTCAGTGAATTTAGAATTAAGTACTTCGCGAAGAAACATTTTGATGACGCAGAAAAGATTACAGTGTTAAATGGGGACAATGATAATAATTTTAACAACTTGTTTCAATACATAAGTTCAGCCTTAGTTTATCGAAATTTCTTACTGACAAATTATAACACATAAAATTTATTTAATGGTCAAATATTTAAAAACCTAAGTGAAATAGGAGTTCAGTGTTAGCCACCAACAGACGACAACAATGTCATTGTTGAAGGTCGAAAAAAAAAGAGAAAAGAAATGAATTGGTTTTGTAAAAATCGAATGATAAAATATACGACATATTATTATTATTATTATTATTATTGTTTACTTTAATTATTGTGCCAGTAAAAAATAATTGAAGTAAAATACATTTTGTAAACAATCTGCATAAAAAAACGATTAGATAAAATACGTTTTGTAAATACTCTGCATAAAACTAGAAGTATTACAGACGGACTAATGGAGTCCTGAATTTTAATATTCTAAAAAAAGTTAAGTAAAATTTGAAAGGGTAATTTATGAATATATTAATTATTTATGTATTTTAAAGCAATTGGTTACATTTAAAATCGAAGTCATTTCAAATTTGAACAGATGTGTAACAGCAAATCAATCGACACCACAATTCGGGCAATGGTAACCAATAGAAAGGGGTGCTATTTTCAACAATGGCACCAATTATCGCCCTTTTGTAAGTGTCAACGTGATGTGGTAATAAAAATATATTACATTCTACACGATCGTGATCGGACACTTTCCTCCTGAAGGAACCACCATATAAAAGTGGGTGACTGGGTGATTATGATAAATGATATCGAGAATTGTTCGTCCCATATGCGACAACTTTTTGACGCAATTAGTCTATTGATGGTGAAAACTGAGGGCTGTGTATACGACGACGTCTTATAAGTATTAATTTTTTTTCTGGCCGCCAAACTTCTCCATCCATCGGTGAGAACTTTCACACTTTTGTTACTTTTAAGTAGCTAAATTATTGAATTCTTCTTCCCATCTGAGACATACCATATTCGAAAAAGTAATTTCCAACGAAAAAATATTTCAAAAGCATTTTCTTGTGTGGTTTAAAAGATGAAAACTTTTGTTTTAGTCCAACGGCCATCATATAGCGACCATATGGCACATTTTTTTATTACGATCTCTTCTTTCATTTTTCAAAGGTTTTACGACAATTCCCGATATATATGTTTTTTATTTGATTCCACTTTTTCAATCCGATCCAAAGAAACAGCTGCAAATTAAGGAGTAGCACTTTCTCATGGCTCCCAACATTAAATGCCATAATGTGAAGACATGACTGGAATTTTAAATTAATATTCATCATGAGCAATAAAAATCGGAAAAACTTTATCAAATTCCCATATTAACTGCATATCATTTTGATATCATTGTTTTTATACCCCAAGTGGTGAAAGCTTGTGTGGAGACATTTTAATTTTGTTTTAAAAGCACGAACGGAAAAATTTGGGAGAATAAATGGGGGAGTGTGAGCCATTTATTTGGAAATGTCTTAACTTCAAAGAAACAATTGGACAAACAGACTTATAAACAGACAGAGCAAAAGGCACAGAAAAACGGAGAGTTTTGTACAGGACACATATAATTTCATGAAAATCGGGATAATAGTATTGTTTTAAACCCGCGGACGTTTTTTATTACCTACCGGAAAAATTCGGCCAATGGATCTCAGATTTGTTTGAAATTTTTATATACAGATAGGGTTTGATATTTTATTATTAGCAAAAAAAATCTAGCTCATAAACTTTCCGAAAACTCACTTTTTTAAAATTGTAATATCTCATTGATGACAGATACACACATAATAGTGACATTTTTACACTTTTGTGACTTCGATTAAATGATTTTCCGAAATTTCCCTAACTCCTGGAAAACTTTCCATTATATTTTGCATGAAAATTTTCTTCCAACATATTTTTTTCAGATTGCTCAAGAATTTTATATCCATGTTGATATGCATTATAAATAAGTATACAACAAACCGTTCGCTAGTTGCGATTTTTTAAAAATACTTGTTTTTTTAAATTTTGGATGTATAATTCATGAAAATCAATGTGTAGTAGCAAGGTTATTCCTCGAACTTTCTGGAACTCTCCTTAACCTAGAAAATTTTGTAGAGAAAATTTATCTTGCTATATTTTTTGCTCACATAATTATATTGAATTTTGATAAGACGATCTGGTATCTACGGCAAACTATTCGCGGTATAAATTTTTTGAAGCAAAGAAGTATTCGAAAAACACAAAAATTCAATTCATTTTCAGTTTTCTAAAAAATTTATTTTCAGTTTTTTGGAAAAAAGTGCGGGTAAATTTTCATGTAAATATAACATGTAACTCAATCAATTTTTTTTTTAAATTTCAGGCAAATCTTGGACCGATCATTACAAATTTTGCAGTTATAAAAAAACCTACTAGCAGTCAATTTTGCAGGGTCTTCAATTTCAGCACTGTGATTTGACAGCTGTCATATTTGTCATCCAATGAGGCATTTGTTTAGTTTCAGGTTTACCATTTTATATTATGGGTTGTTTACCACCGAATAACCCGTTAAAATTGTGAAAACTTTCTACAGAAGTGGTGGTTCTATCGTAGTCATGTTTCGCGCTCTAAGTAGATTATATTCGTCATAATCATCCTATAGAGCAAGCCTGGGCACTCCTTGGCTCGTCTGGCTCCTCACAACGATAACTTTTTTATTCAAATTTTACGAGAATACAATCAATGTATGAACATTTTTACTCGACTCTCCAACGCAATGATACATGTTGTTACACGACGGCCACTTCGGCAGACGAAATCAAACGATTCACTAACAATCGATGGAGCGAGCCTACGATAGCCATTCAGTATAATTTCTGTTGTTGATTCGTGCCAAAGTACCCAAAGTACCCAAACTTCCCAAAGTACACTGACGTACGAATTTTTTTCAGAAATTCAATTTTTTTAGTTTTCATTTTCCATTATGAAGCGCTCATATTCAAATTCAAATACTATGTCGTGTGATTGGGAAAACAAATATTTAATGACCACAAATAATGATAACCGTCAATGTCTAGTTTGCAGTTACATGTCGAATAAAAAATTCAATCTAGAACGCCATTACAACAGCTGTCCTATCAGGTAACTTAATGCAATTTAGCGCATGTTTTTTCGAAGCACAGAACCGAAAATACGTCCCAAAAGTTTTTTTTTTGCACGGCGGAACTTATTATTTTTTTGTAATCGCATCATGATAAATTGTGTAGTCCACTGTTCCTAAACGTCTCCATCAAAAGCGAAAGAGCGTAAAAAATGAAAAAGATGCGTTTTCTCATTTCGTGTTATAGTATATAAAGAAATATAAAATTTCTTCGAGTAATAGTAAATCACTACATACATGGTGCCCAGGCCTGCTATAGAGCAAGCAATAGCTAACACAGTGAAAATTTTTTAAGTAACTGTCTATTGTGCATTTTATGATAACCAACTTTTTCTGGCGTGACCTTGAAAAATTTTATCTGGATCACATGTGGTTTCAACAAGACGGCACCACAAATCATACAACACAACACGTTTTAGGTTTATTTCGCGAAAAGCTCCCAGGACTCGTAATTTTGAGAAATAGTGATGCCAATTGGCCTCTAAGATCGCAAGAGGAAAGTAAAGGAACTTTTTTTACAAATTGATTTTATTGGTTTTTTTTATCGGCAAGAAAAGCCGGAAGGAGTCGACTGAATTTTTTTCTGACACTGTTTTTGCAAAATATTTCTAATTTCAGAACATTCAAGTGTGAATTTAAATTCACATTTTCACAGTTATAATTTTACACGTTTTAGTAATCTTCATGTATCTCCCTACCATGCACCCTTATATGAATTTTTTGTCTAAATCCATTTTCGTTATTTCCCACGAATATCTGAAATTTTCGCACATGACAAAATATAGTTTTATGTAAAAAATCGAAACTATATCGACACAAGTATATTGAAAGCAAACACAATCTTTTGTACAAACAAATTTTTACTGACACAACAGCTGATGTTACGCAAAATATTGGTAATCTCAAGTCATCCGAATAATACTTGTGTAAAGAATTGACTGCTATAAAAATAGGAAACGAAATATTTTTATCAAAATTGGGTGAGGGATAAATTTTTAGGACACGAAATAGGACTCTTGTTATTTTGTCGTGGATCGCCCAAAAACTATGAACAAATATTTGTTGAGGGCTGAAATGGAAACTAAGGGTTACGAACAACGATAAGATTCCTCTGGGAGACAACATCAAACGACACAACCGGGAAAAAACAAAATCAAAAGGGGGAAAAGTCATCTTTCGATCCGATGGGTGTATACTGGACGCGTTGTTCGTATCGAAAAACGTTTAATGTACCTCATCCCGAAGTGCATAGCTTAAGGCCATCCTGATGATGCAGGACGAATGTAGCACGTGCCCTAAGTAAGTGTAAACCGAATGCAACACTAATAACAGTGACACGATTACAGAGGAATGACGCGGTTCAGAAAACGACGCGTCGCCGTCCGTCTTTAATAGCAGCCTCACGGCTCTGATCTTTCAGTCGCGATAAACTCATAGCAACTGCAATTATAAAATCCAACTGGAAAATTCATTCGATTTTTATCTAAAAATTTAGTGTGCATAGATGAGATCACATATCTGTCTGCCGTTCCCCATACCCAACTCCGAATCCCACTAATCCTTGTAACCTGAAACATTTTCCAGCAGTCAACAAGCGACAGACCAGTTACTATATCTAGTGTCTGCATAAAAATATAACCAACATTTGTGCCACAGACGTCAACTTTCTTCTATGTTGATTTGATGAGTGACACTTCAAAGAAAAGGCGCCTTTGTTTATCCACCACAGACCCATGGAAACTTTGAGCGAACCAGTAAACAGCACCAAAAAGGAAATGAAGTTCTAATTGCATCCAAATATTGATTTAATAAACCTAATGGGGGTCTCTTCTCGCTGTTACCCCTCTAGTTTTATGTTTAGCATTCAGCATCCGATGGTCTGTAAAGTCTGTACCTTTCAGTCGGTGTCGTTTACAATTTGTTTGAAATGCTATTCATTAATTATGAAATGATGATTAGTTCTGTTTGCATTTAATAGCATAAACAATCAATTCTTTCATAATGACCAGAACTCGAGGGAACGCCATAATTGAATGAAAGATTGTTTAGACGATTTTTAGCATTCCTATGTTGCAGTTGAGAATAAAAATATTGCGACGATTGGATATCACATATGAAATCAATTACAAGATCCGATCAAATAACTAATCCAAATATAAACGTTTAATCCAAAACGTACTGAAATTTGAAGTGCCCGCAAATTTTCTCATTTCATATTTTACGATTAAAAATTTCTATGTTGAACACACAAAGAAAAATAAAACTTAAGAAAATCTACAATTGCCATCAAATACTAATCGACAAATTCTCTATTTGACGACAGACAAAAATTTTATTTAAAAAAATCCATTTGTGTGGGAGAGGGGAGGAGTTTTGGATTTTGGAGGAGTTTTTGGTCCGTTTGGATTTTGGTTTACGGAACGGTTATGTAAAATCATAATTTAAACGCATTTCGTCTTTATAAATTTTTCCGTACGATGCACCGTTTTCGAGAAAATAGTGAAAAAATATTCTATTTGTATGGGGGAAGGAGTTCAACTGGATTTTGATATATGGACGCATTATGTAACTAAACACATCTGACCTGTGTGCATTTTCAATACGACTCACCGTTTTCGAGACAATTGGGGCAGGAAAGAAAGAATAGTCCAATTTTGCCCGTTCAAGAACCTAGCCTTGCCATTTACGAGAAACGTAACAATACAAAATTTCAAGTCTCTAACTCAATCGTTTCGAAAGCTATGGTAGTATAATAAAGTAATATAATAATATAATAAAGTAGTATAATAAAGTATTGTATTAATAAAAAATTTCGACCACTAAATTATGCCTAAAAAACATTTCCCGAGCACTATTATGTCGATTGGAGCATTATTACAAAAATGGCTTTTTGTCTATCAGTATGTGTACAAGATTTCTGGAAAGCTAATACAGCTAAAGCCATGAAATTTTACAGGCATGTTTGGTCCTGAAATAGGACTGTCCTACCAACTTTTGGTGGAAATCCCTTAACCGGAAGTAACCAAAATGGCGCATTTTTAAAAATCACAATTTCGTTTTTATACCCGTATGGTGAAACCAAATGGTATATTAAATGGGGGGTACCTCCCATACGAACGAAAACATTTTTTGTGAATATCTCAAAAACGGTGTATCTTATCAAAGAAGTACAAGAACAAAAGTTATTTAGGATATGATTCTACATAAAACTCCCATACATCAAAATCCGATTGCAATAATATTGCCAGATTGGCAATTATGGCTTTTGTTATGTTTTGTCATAAGTTTTTTAATGATCTTATGTGTGACGAAAGTTGGAGACAACAAGATTTTCTACATTTTTGTCTTTCAATAGAACTGCATATTCCAAGCCATTATCGAGATATGCCGCAACTTTTTACCATTATTTAAAAAAAACCGTGTTTTTGGCAGGTCAGGATATAAGATGAAATGAAGAGAATAATATTGGCCACAATTTCGTCTCTTTCTTTTGTTCGTTATCTTTTACCGTTATTGAAATATTTTCATTAAAAGTTTAAAAAATAGATTTTTGGGAAGTTTTTGCAAACCAACGTTTTTTTGAGAAAAAAAAACATTTAACACGTTGACTGCCCAACCAATTTTGAAAATGTTTGAAAAAATGCCAAAACATTTTCTTTGTGTATTGTGCTGTTTTCAACATATATTTATATAGTTTTTACAAACCATGACAGCCAGGGTTAAAGGTAGAATTCTCTATCTTTTTGCCTTTTAACATAAATCGATTTCTTTTGCTATTATCGAGATATTTTAGAAATGGTAAAAAAAATCACTTTTTTTTATATCTAAACTAAAATTTTATTCATCGGGTGTACTCGTAAATTGCGAAAAAACATAGATTTTGTATAAGAAAGTCATGTGCTGTTCGCATCAGATATTTTTTATTGTCATCCAAACTTGCAAACCAAAAATAGTGTAAACATGATTTTAGAGATGAATTTAAGAAATAATAAAGCTAAGTTCTGTTGTGCCCAAATTGGATTACCTTCCCTCCTATAACAGTCAATTTGAGTCCTAAAATTATGTAAACTTGACAAACATATTATCTTAATAAAGAAAAGCTGTTTTATTCTAAAGGTAATTTCTCAATACAGGCAAATTTTCTTTTGAGTGCAGTTTTAGCTCAAGAGGTATAAACTGTGTCTTTCGGCAGACTTAGGAATTTTTAATTAAGGTGCTAAGAGATGTTTACGCAAAATTCAAAAACTTTGGTGGATACGCGCCTTTAGATTTTTCAACTATTAATCTACTATATCATTCTGAATTTCTCCTATGGTTCGCTTTAAAAATTTTCTATAGGTGGAAGATAAAAGAATGGAAAAAAATTGTTTCACATTCTTTAAGAAAAGTTCGCCGTTTTTCCGTAGTCGTAATGCCATGACTTTCTATATAAAGCGGAAGACGAGTGGAAATCTTTCCTCCTACTTTTAGTTGTAAACTTATATGAGAAACACTTGCGCTAAGAAAATAAATTGTCGAAGTTCTCCAACATTTCATCAGTGTTAGCTAATGTCGGATAAGCTCTATGGCTTTAGTGGCGTTATTAGTTTTCGGTAGAAACTCTTTAACAACAAGAATAATAATAACAGCAGTTCTACTGGTATGAACACCAACAACAATACCTTTAACGAAGAATGCATCCAATATAAAGTTGTAATTTAAGAAAATTACATTTTGAAGATTTTACCTTCTTGTCGTAGTTAATGTCTTTCGTAGAGCGAATCCTTCGTAACATAAAAAAGCGACCATTTTAGAGTTGAATTTCCTCAACCTGGTTAATATATGGTATTATATGATTTCATATAAAATGCTTTGTCTTCATTTTAAACTGCAATATTCATATTCGAACATTGATTTGAAAATAGGCAAAAAAGGGATTCAGTCTGCTTGTATGCAAGGTAAATAACACCATAAACGTTTGTTCGCATAGTAATGAAAAAACGCTTGAAAAACTATCAGTATTTGGAAGGGAACACCGATACTAATAAATTTGGCAATAAATTTATAGCTGGGGAAAATTAAATGTTTACAGTATCGCCCCACCTGTCTAGACAAAAGCCATTTAAGTTTAACAGTTGACTAGGAAGCAATAAAAAAAGCAAAAGTTACGTATCGCCGATTGTCGTCACATGAAATTTCTATAAATTTTAAGAATACTGGGAAATGCTTCAAGTCACGGCATTCCGCAGTGAAAGTTAAACTACTTTTCCATCAGATTCTATTACAAATTCTATGTATGACCTGCACCTATTCATCTTCCATTCACTTCTAATAGTCTCTTTAGCATAAATACATAAAGCTAAACTGTTCAAATTACAAAGTTTTTGCATATGTTGAAGTTTTCAGAAAGAAAGATAGTTCATGTCAAGTTTGGAGTTATTTTCAAGTTTCATTTTAAAAATGAAATCAGAGATATCATAATTTATCATATAATATAGCACAAGCAATAACTGTATGTTGATATGTAGATTTTT
The DNA here is from genome assembly GCA_964034945.1 of Chrysopilus asiliformis. Classification (NCBI taxonomy): domain Eukaryota; kingdom Metazoa; phylum Arthropoda; class Insecta; order Diptera; family Rhagionidae; genus Chrysopilus; species Chrysopilus asiliformis. The sequence continues at coordinate 43,819,520 of OZ035960.1, read as the reverse complement.
TTTCAAAATATTGTAGCTTTAAAGATTTTTATGAAATTTGGAAACTTATAGTTTTCGAAGACAAAAATTCAATCACGCTGGGTCTTATTTTTGGGTAAAATCGCGAAGGCTCTGTGAGAATAACGCAAATATCCTTTCTTCCATTTTTTTTTCTCGTTCCAATTAGTATTACTAAAAGGATTTTTCAGAGCGATTATCTTGAGTCTGAGATTGAAATTTAAAAATTTGAAATGGAAGGTCCGGAATGGATTAAGCAAATATCCTTAAAGGGATTCTGAGCCTCAGGAAAGTTCTTGTAAGGATATTAGGAATACACTCTTTTCCGCGAGAAAACAGCATAAGGACTATAAAGAAGTCACCAAGGCATTAAACACATAAGGAAACGCCGGTTCATCCCTTACTAGCATTTTTGGTGTATGGCACGTATCTGCCACTAAACGTGTGGGTCAGTTAGTATGCTCATTTATCACTAGTTATCGAACCCATATTTCGATGTTATCACTTTCCTATACATATCATATCATATCATACTAATATATAAACATAACAAAAGCTATAATTGCCAATCTGGCAATTTTTGAAAACCCGTATGGTGATTTAAGTGAATGGCGAACAGTTTTATCAAAATTCCACTATGAAGTCAAACTTTCCAATAAGATTTTTTAAAATTTGTTCCAATCGGATTTTGATGTATGGGAGTTTTATGTAGAATAATATTCTGAATAACTTTTGTTCTTGGACTTTTTTGATAAGATGCACCGTTTTTGAGATATTCGCAAAAATCGTTTTCGTTCGTATGGGGGGTACCCCCCCTAATGGTCTATTTTTGCCCATTAACGAACTTAGCCTCGCATTTTACGAAAAACGGATCTGCGCAAAATTTCAAGTCTCTAGCTCAATCCGTGCGACTGCAATCCGCGCCACAGACAGACAGACGGACGGACAGACAGACAGACAGACGGACGGACATGCAAAATTCAATTTTTTTTATCATTCTAAACACACTGGTGTAATTCATTTTTGTGTGTGATGACGGGATCTTGGCGTTACAAACGGTAAGGCAAAGTTAATATACCCTTTGGTTTCACCATACGGGTATAAAAATGAGTTGGTGTCTGTCTGTCTGTTCCTCTTTCACAGATTGGCCTGAAATTTGGCATAGATGTTCGTCGGGGGTCCAGCTCCAACATAGACCCATTAAAAAGTAGCACGAGGGGTGGGGGGAGTAAGGGGAGGGGGTAAAGTGATCTCGAAACTTAGCTCTTCCTCTATGTTACCCTTTCGCGGGGAAACTACCGAGCCGATTGGCCTGAAGTTTAGCTCCAACATAGACCATAAAAAAAATTGAAATAATATAACCTGGCAACGACGAGTGTGCAAGCTAGTGTAGTATGTTAAAGTATTTTATTCATGAAAAATTTCAAAGTTTTAATTTTGCCTAAAACACATTTCCCGGACAGTGCTGGATCGATCCGAGACGTTTTACAAACATGCCATTCTATCTGTCAGTCTGCGTATAAGTCTTCTTACAAAGTACATACTTGAACTAGAGTTATGAAATTTTGTTAAAAAAAAATATGTTTCTGAATTATAAAGAAACACAAAAAACTCATGATGTTTTTACATCTAATCAAATTTTCTTTAACGCTTTTAATATGAAACAAATGGTGGTTTTCTCGTAATGTCGTTTGAAACTTTATTACAAGCAAATCCGCTTAAATCAAGTTCATATGAAAAGCAAGCAAAAAAGGGGTTTTTTTAAGGGCTGTACATAGATAAGATATACGTATCCTGGTGCTGAACATTTTCGGGAATGCCTTTGATCTTTGTTTATGAATCGCATATTACTTTTGCCTTTGGTTTAGTCATTTATATGAATGTATAGATGATGAATTTATATGCGGTATTTGAGTTTGTTCACTCATAAAAAGCCATTTTAATTGAGTTCCATAGAGCCTTGAAAAGTGAAAACATATCTCTCCTTTTTTGGTTTTATCACCCAGCATATGGGTCGGTAATACTAACACAAAAAACACCAACAGACAAAAATTTTACGCAATGAATTAACTTTAAAGCGGTGGCAAATAATCTTCAGTATAAATAATGAATCAAATATTCAGAAATTTTGAGATGGTTTTAGAAAAACATTTGAAAAAAAATTCTTCAAACTTGGCAAAATTAAATATTTTTCATAAAAATTTTGCCCTTTGACTGTAACACAGGAACTTTATTGACTTTTTTTCTGGTGTACTAGCAAAAATGTTTGTACCAGCAAAAATGTTCACCAGTTTTACTGATAAGACAGTGCTGATATACAATTTTTGTAGACAGCGCTGGTATACCAGATTTTAACAGATAATAATATTAAATTAACGAAAAATAAACTTTTGAGAAATTATATATTGCGCCTTATCAATATTGTATAAGAAAAGGAAACATTATGGAATGCACATTCAAGATACAACAAGAGGATAAATTTGAGAGGGCAAAGGGTAGATTCGTCTTCCAATATTTTGGCAGTCACAACTTGTTGTTTCCCGCTGAATGATATTTCACCTACTGAACTGTTTTGCCAGAATTTTCCCACCAAAGGAATGAAAAAAAATCATGTAAGATTTTTGACAAATTGAATTCAACCCTTTCATTTTCCAATTATGTGGAAAAAGAAAAAATGATTAATATTTCCATAAAAAGCTTCACGTCAACGGAAAATTAACAAAAGTATTTTTTATACCTATTGTTTACGAAAAACGTTTCAACTAAATTTTTAATACGCTCTGCTAATGGCGCTACCCTTATTAATTAATCTGATTTTGTTAAAAGGAGAGAGCCACTTCTTTAAACTGGTCCCTGTGAATTTTTAATGCGATTCGAAAACCATTTGACTATTATTCTATGTTTCATTGTTTTTTTTATGAATGAAACTGTCGAAAAAGTTCTGATTCCTTCTAATGGATTTCAATAATTCACAACTTTTATAAGATTTGGCTATGCTTCAGTGATGTTCAAAAATTTCGATTTTTCTGTTCTTGATTTTCTAAATGGATATGATTTCTAGCGAGAAAATAATACAAATCATTTGCAAAGACCATTGATTTAAAGTTGGCTGGAATTTTTAATTTAAGCTTTAATTTTGTTGTGAATAATCCCTTCTTAAAGGTCACAAGTTTTTTGTTTTCAATACAAGAGAAAAATCCATATAGTGCGATAAGTGGAAGTAATTCTTTATTTAGGTTTTTACTTTTTCGCAATACAGTAGAATCCCGATAATTCGTATTTAAAGGGACCAGCAAATTCATACAAATTAGCGGGATATACGAATTATCGGGGTACGAACTATCGGGATTCTATATCGGGATTCTACTGGATTCTACTTTACTGCGGGGCACGTTTTTACAATTTTTTTTGAAGAAAATTTCCCTGCGCAGCTTTTTTTTCGATCAACTCAACTTTTTGTAGACCTTATTCTGAAAAAAAAACTTTTTTTCTTCATTGGGAGTTCAAAAAAAATTTTTCTAACTTACAATAGGATTATTATATGATATCTAGATGGTATTAAACTAAATTCTATAAGTACATAATAAAAGCTATAATTGCCAATCTGGCAATCATTGGAGACCCGTATGGTGATATTCGTATCGAAATTCGAACAGTTGTACCAAAATTCCACTTTGAAGTCAAACTTTCCAATAAGATTTTTTTTAATTTATTCCAATCGGATTTTGATGTATGGGAGTTTTATGTAGAATCATATCCTAAATAACTTTTGTTCTTGGACTTTTTTGATAAGATGCACCGTTTTCGAGATATTCACAAAAAACGATTTCGTTCGTATGGGGGGTACCCCCCCTAATGGTCCATTTTTGCCCATTAACGAACTTAGCCTCGCATTTTACGAAAAACGAATCTGCGCAAAATTTCAAGTCTCTAGCTCAATCCGTGCGCCCGCAACCCGCGCCACAGACAGACGGACGGACGGACAGACGGACAGACAGACAGACAGACAGACAGACGGACGGACATGCAAAATTCAATTTTTTTTATCATTCTAAACACACTGGTGTAATTCATTTTTGTGTGTGATGACGGGATCTTGGCGTTACAAACGGTAAGGCAAAGTTAATATACCCTTTGGTTTCACCATACGGGTATAATGAAGGGTGCACAGAATCCAGGAAGGTGCGCAAAATACAGGAACAAACACAATGCGTTCTCGGGTTATTTAAGATACGTAAAACGGACAGACCGACAGACAGATGTACGAACATCCTCATAATTTTGCCTGAAACAGATTTCGTATTGATCAGAAATTTTCTATCTGTCCTCGTTTTCGAGTCGGTCTCCAAAATACAATAATTTCACTCTAAATAAAGGGTGTTTTTTTAGACGTGTGGTTTTCAAGAAGAAATAAAACGCATATAATTTAATGTTATGGCCAAGAGTTTAACTTTATTATAAAGATAAGGGTTTGCCATTATGTTTTAGAAATGATCTCGGGCAAGTGGCCGCCGCGGCTGGCTCGAATAAATTCCAGCCGAGAGGCCCAATTTTCGACCACTTTTTGCAGCAATTGGGCCGTATGTCAGCAATAACGCGCCGAATATTCTCTTCGAAGGTGTCAATCGTCTCGGGCTTATCTGCGTAGACAAGCGACTTCACATAACCCCACAAAAAATAGTCCAGCGGTGCTAAATCGCACGATCTTGGAGGCCATGCCACAGGCCCACGATGCGAGATAATGCGCTCACCAAAAGTTTCCTTCAATAAATTGATTGTTTCGTTGGCTGTATGGCATGTAGCGCCATCTTGTTGGAACCAAAGGTCGTCCACATCAACATCCTCCAATTCAGGCACGAAAAAATCATTAATCATGGCTCTATAGCGTTTCCCATTGACTGTAACATTATGGCCGGCTTCATTTTTGAAGAAATATGGACCAATGATTCCCTCTGCCCATAGAGCACACCAAACAGTGACTTTTTGAGGACGTAACGGCGTCTGAAGAATGGCTTGTGGATTACCATCCCTCCAAATGCGACAATTTTGCTTATTGACGTACCCATTCAACCACAAGTGAGCTTCATCGCTGAACAAAATTTTCTTGTGAAAACCGGGATCGGTGGCCATCTCGTTTTGGGCCCATTCACCGAACGTGCGACGCGCTTGATGGTCGTTTGACGAAATGGCAAACCAAACTGAGCATAAATCAAGTGACAACTGTCAAAAAGACCAACTCCGAAAAAAGTAGTGCCAGATTGAAAACCACACGTCTAAAAAAACACCCTTTACAATAACGAAAAGAAAAGTAAAAAAAACTTAATTATTTTAGGCAAGTGGGTTTTTTGTGGCCGTATTTCTCAAAAAATACTAAACTGATTTTAATGATACTTAAGAGTTAGTTATTGGAATTTATCTACCATGGTGAAACCATAGGGTATATTAACTTTGCCTTACCGTTTGTAACGCCAAGATCCCGTCATCACACACAAAAATGAATTACACCAGTGTGTTTAGAATGATAAAAATAATTAATTTCTGCATGTCCGTCCGTCTGTCTGTCCGTCTGTCCGTCTGTATGTCTGTGGCGCGGATTGCGGGCGCACGGATTGAGCTAGAGACTTGAAATTTTGCGCAGATCCGTTTTTCGTAAAATGCGAGGCTAAGTTCGTTAATGGGCAAAAATGGACCATTAGGGGGGGTACCCCCCATACGAACGAAAACGGTTTTTGTGAATATCTCAAAAAGGGTGCATCTTATCAAAAAAGTCCAAGAACAAAAGTTATTTAGGATATGATTCTACATAAAACTCCCATACATCAAAATCCGATTGGAATAAATTAAAAAAAATCTTATTGGAAAGTTTGACTTCAAAGTGGAATTTTGGTACAACTGTTCGAATTTTGATACGAATATCACCATACGGGTCTCCAATGATTGCCAGATTGGCAATTATAGCTTTTGTTATGTTTAATATTATTATCTTCTCTACTTAAATCTCTTTGATCCGGTTTTCACCATTAGAGAGGTCAGCCATCAGAAAAAAAAATTCGCCCAACAAAATCTAGCACCTCCTTTTTCCGTAGACCTCATCCTCACCGGTTATCTCAGAAAAAACCTTTTCCCCTGACTCATCTGTTGAAAAGTCAGAGCCGAGACCGAAGGCCGAGTACGTCACATCCGATATTGAAGGCCAAGTAACTAACGAGGCCGTGGGGCTAAGTTGGTTCGGGGACGCAGTGTGTATTATTGTCTAATTTGGGGAAAGCAGCCTCTATTTGAAATTGAATTATGTGTGTGATAATTTCTGTATATCAAATTTTTTTTTGAAATTTTCTCCATTTTTTACCAGTATAGAAGACCGACCTGTTCAGGACGCAATAATCCCTATTAACATAAAAAATAAAGTAAAATTTATCAATGCGAAATTCGTACATATGAAGAGTCCCATACTAATTTATCAAAGTAGGTTGCGTCCTCAAACATGTGAAAAGTTTAATTGATCGAAAATCAAAGTAAGCGGATAAGGGAGGATACCTAGAATGGAATTCCAACTAAAAAACAAATTTTATATGATAAAACTTTTTTAAGACGAAACTGAAGTAAAACTATTTAAAAATGTGCGCCGCAGTCGAAAGTTTTTAAACAGAATGCGTAATGGTTTAATATTTAATTGCAACGACAATAATTAACATAACAAAAGCTATAATTGCCAATCTGGCAATCATTGGAGACCCGTATGGTGATATTCGTATCAAAATTCGAACAGTTATACCAAAATTCCACTTTGAAGTCAAACTTTGCAATAAGATTTTTTAAAATTTATTCCAATCGGATTTTGATGTATGGGACTTTTATGTAGAATCACATCCTAAATAACTTTTGTTCTTGCACTTTTTTGATAAGATGCACCGTTTTTGAGATATTCATAAAAATCGTTTTCGTTCGTATGGGGGGTACCCCCCCTAATGGTCCATTTTTGCCCATTAACGAACTTAGCCTCGCATTTTACGAAAAACGGATCCACGCAAAATTTCAAGTCTCTAGCTCAATCCGTGCGCCCGCAATCCGCGCCACAGACAGACGGACAGACAGACGGACAGACAGACAGACGGACAGACGGACAGACGGACAGACGGACGGACATCCAAAATTCAATTTTTTTTATCATTCTAAACACACTGGTGTAATTCATTTTTTTGTGTGATGCCGGAATCTTGGCGTTACAAACGGTAAGGCAAAGTTAATATACCCTTTGGTTTCACCATACGGGTATAAAAAGATCAATATAAGAAATGCGCCGCACGCCAGATCTTATGAGACACATACGACCTTTGTGTGCAATCGCTGAAAAGATGCAAAAAAATATAATTTACAGTAAGTCTTAACCAGAGTACAGAACTTTTTTGCATATTTAATTATCGTTTTTTTCTTGCATTTAATAAATTATAACACCCGGGACAAAAGTTTAGCTTCCTGGACGCCGAAATAACATAACTAAATCCGGGATTGTCGTGGCCATTTCGGGACGTATGGTCTGATCACCCTACTATGTAACCACACAAGTATCAAATGATTTTTTATAACACATTATATAAATTAAGAAGCTCTTTTCAACATGCAAAAAAATCGATGTACATTAAAGTTTAAGTTGTGCAAAGCAAGTAGTCGATAAATTTGTCAATAAACTCAACAAAACTTCATCGGTTCCCTTAACATGAGAAATACAAGCCAACCCGTAGAAAATTTCCAAAAATCACAATTTTAACCATCATAAAATATCAGAATATTCCACAAATTTATCTCTTTGAGACTTTAGTGAAAACTTCACAAGTTCTTCCTCTATTAGGTGGTGTTTTCGTTACGAACATACATATCTGCAAATGTATTCAATTTAATATTAGAGTGATAGAATATAACGACCATATCAAAAATAGTTGGAACATTTTACTAGCTCGTATAACTTATTCAAATCAATTCCTCTTATGTGGTTCGTTAGATACACAAGTTTATTTGCCAGAAAATGTGGCAAATTGAAATGCTTTATTTGAGTTAGTAAACTTCCAATTTCTCGGAAATAGACGAAAATCAAACGAAAAAGGATTCTCTTGTAAAATTTTAATGATAATATTTTACGAATTGTTCTATTCAAATATTTGAAATTTTTTGAGACGATATGCATATTTTAAAAAAAATGAAATTGTTTTTTATTTGATAATTTTGAAAGTTGTCGATCAGTTTTTTTTTTTGAAATTTTATGAAAACTTTTTCAAAGCATAAGTTGCGCTTCATTATGAGAATGCAAACTATAGCACACATTTTGGTTTGGCAAAATTACTTATTTCAAAAATTTCTTTTCTTTTTCGTATTACAGAAATTTTTGATTACTAGATACTATCAGAGATATTTTACGACATGAATAAAGTGCACAACGCGCGTATGTAGGCTGAATTGGCACAAAATAACATTTTAAGATAAAAGCAAACAAGCATAAAGACAAACGTCCTTTTGATTTATTACTC